>ML682004.1:5832245-5897990 GCA_007922195.1 Podocnemis expansa
CACGAAAGCTCATGCAAAAAATAAATCTGTTAGTCTTAAAGTGCCACACAACTCCTTGTTGTTTTTTGATTGGCTCAAGCCTCTGCAAAAAGCTGTTTGCCATTTATCTTACAATTAAGGCAAATGATTAAAAAATTAATTGTGAGATTAAAAAAGTTATCAGTAATTGTGGTTTTAATCAGATTATTAATAACAGAATACCATGGCTTTAAATATTTTTGGTGGTGGATGAAGGAGTAGACAAGAGCCTCCATGTGTTTTTTTCAGTCAGCAGCAGACAGGCTACTTCTGTTCCCCAAATCCAGCTCAGCAATGACCTGGGTACACTGGTGAGGGAGCATGCTAACATCAGTGCCTCCCACTGTTGCCTCCCCTGGGCAGCACACAGGAGGCAGATATGATAGGCAGTGATGTCCACCTGAGCACAGAGCTCTGGTCTGTGATTAAAAGTAGTTTAAAATTTTTTAAATTTGTCTTGAATTAATTACATGTTAACTACGATTAATTGGCATCCCTAATGATTATTTTGGTTTACAAGTATTTGCAGTGTAAAAAAGGGAGTGCAATCTACAAGTCGAAGCATGAAGCATGTGTAGAACATAAGTACCTTGCAATGCCATGCAGGTGCCTGCTCTCGCTTTCAGGTGACATTGTGCATTATGAGCGGGCCACATTATCCCTTCTTTAAATGTAAACAGATAGATTTTTCTTAGCAATGGTTAAGTCTGTGAGCCTGTCATGGAGGTCATGAAAGTCACGTATTCCATGACTTCATCTCAATGAAGTGATGCTCTTCAGCTTTCACCCTGCACCCAGCAGCAGTATAGCTGAAGTGGTCACCCTCTGGGGTTTGCTGGGACCTGGGAGCTCACAGTCACTAGATGTGGCAAAGATCCCAGAGCAAACACCATGGGAGGGATAGATCTTGACTGCTCTATTGGGATCCCAGTTCTGAGCATCTGCCTGCAGGGATGCTCCAGCTCTGGCCTATAGTGCGTGGGAGGGACCCTGCTGCAGTCCACTGCCATGTGTACAGAGGGATCCCACAGCCTTCAGCAACAGTAGGTGTCCCCATAGTCTCCAGCTGCATGCAGAGGTGCACCCTAGAGCCCTGAGCCATCAAAGGGGAGCTTCGAGCCCCAGCATTGGGGATACCAGGCTGGTGGTGATGCTGGTGGTGTTTGCCTACAGTGAGGGTAAAGCTCTCATCCCTCTACTCGGCTTAAGTCATTTCTTCAACCCCCCCCCCCCATTTTAGTAAAAGTCATGGACAGATCACAGGTTTCTATGAATTTGCGATTAGCTGAACAAGTGGGACTGAGAGGACTTGTGTGCGTTAAAGTTTTATGCTGTTTTGTTTTGAGTTCAGTTATGTTAAAAAAAAAATTCTACATTTATATGTTGGGTTTTCATGGTGAAAAGACTGCATTCCATTACGTGTGTGAGGTGAATCAAAAAATGCTATTTTGTTTATTTTTTATATAGAACAATATTTGTGTTTAAAATATGAAGTGAGCAAATATACACTTTGTAGTCTGTGTTGTAAAGAAAATTAATATATTTAAATATGTAGAAAAACATCCAAAATATTTATAGTATGTTTAAATTGGTATTTTATTGTTGTTTAACAGTGAGATTAAAACTATGATTTGTTTTGCTTTAATTGCTTGAATTAACTGCAATTAAATGACAGCTCTACTTACAATATTTTCTGAAACTTGTTCATTTAGCATTGAATAATTTAAAGCATTTTTGGTCCAAATCTTTCTTTTATGATCTTTATGTAGTGGAAGAATGTTAGTGTGGCTGGCATCACTTACTTCACATAGCAAACCAAAATAATAGGAGGGCCAGAGTGGGTTATATGCATATGTAAAAATCTGCTTTTAATTTGCTTCTTATATTATTTCTGCTTCTCTGAAAAGCCAGTTCCTTGCTGACCCTAAGGTGGCAGGTAGCCTGAGGATGGAGGTGGCAGGCTTGGCCTGAAAACAAGTATCATCAATTCTATCAGCAATCACCTGAGACAGCTGATAGCCTGGGGGATGGACAAAAGTGGACGTCTGAATTCCTTACCCCAAAACAAAGCCTGTATCATCTAGGGGCAAGGGGCAGGAGATTAAAAAATGAGTCATAGGAGAAGGAAGGGAAGAATGCTTCAGAGAAGATTGAAAACAAGTTTCATCCATTGAAATTCACAAGCTAGGCTCCTACTTCCTCTGCATAGCTGCCCAGTGTTATTATTGGGAGGGTAAGAGAAACAGTTCAAGTAAAATTTAGCACAGGACATCTATGTTATTCTCACTGTGGAGTCAGAGGGTCAGGAATAATTGGTCAGTCTATTTGTTCTTGGGTAAGAGGAATTGTGGGAATTTCAGTAGGAAGAACAGGAAACTAGTAATAATAGTATTCAGCTCATGTAGATCACTTTTCATCTATATATCCTGATTACATGTTACTAGCCTCTTATTTCCCAGAGTACGTACTCGATTCTCTACTCCTGTAAACAGAATTACATCTCTCTTTGGGAACTGGAAATGCTTCCTGCTCAGTTCCCAGGTTGGTGTATGGAGAGGGGTGAAACAGATGCTCCTCATTCGGGCTGCCCAGAACCTCAGATCATCTTATGCTGTTGGTGTGGGAAGTGAAAGGCTGTCCCTCTTGTCGAAGTCCCGAAAGTGAAAAACAGTTCAATAAAGAAGTGTATGTGTATCTGTGCATGTGTGTGCGCGCGCACATGAGAGGCACAGGTGGGACTGTAAATCACTGTGGGATTCCCTTTACTATAAAATAAACATGAATGAAAGAGTAATTTTTGGTTTTTAGTGTTGTCATCTCTTTCCAAAAAAAAAAAAAAAAAAAAGCACATGATGTAGTGGCTAAAATTATCAAACATATTTTTTACCTAGCCTAGTGGTGAGGCCATTCCAGGATTTGGCGTAGGTGGTGATTTAGAGTTGATTTCCCGTCCTGCTCTCCTGCTGGAGAAGACTGGATTGTGGGTTGCCTTCTCCTTCTATTTCTGCCACCAAAGGGGGGAATCAAGAAATGCTTTGGATTGAAACATTGTGAGGTGCGTAGAGATAGAAACAGTTGGCACGTCTCAGATTTATGAAGGGTGTTTGATTTCCATTTCCACAATCAGCAATATGTTGAGGAGGAATCCTGATGAACTCTCCATATGGATGTATAATTCATATTAATATTACTTCAGAATAATAATTTGTATCACAGTTGTTTCTAAAGATCTCAGGAGTGATCAGGGCCTTGCTGTATAAGAGTACTGTATGCACAGAAGAGACGGTCTCTGCTCCAGTCCATATAGACAAGACAGATAGAGGGTAGGGGAAATAAAGTATTCATTATTTTAAATTACTTGAGCATATTCAAGCTGGAACACATGTAGGGCAGAGAAAGCTTTCTGTGAGACTCTTTCAATAACCTGGACAGCTAAAGCATCAAACAGCATTCACAGCTCTCTCTGGCTGGTATAGTTCATCTCTTTTGTTAGCAGTTTACTGTCATAGTGATTATTGTGTTTTGGGTGGAGGAATTAGGAACCATGGTTGCATTCGTAACCATTCTTATTTTAACTCTTTTGCTCCCTTTTGGCAAAATATGAAGCCATTAAGATTATATATATATAACCTGCAGTTTCTGAGTGAGGAGGAACATATATTCAATCTGGCAGGAATTTTTCCTCAACTTTTTATGGGGTTCAGAAAATTGGGTGGTGGTTACAAAGAAAATTCAAGAGAAATCCCATTTACAGTGGAGATATTGCATAACATTTGTAGTCATAAAATGTATTCTCTGAGGAAAAAAGTATCTCTGATGGTTGCTTGTAAAAAGTGGGTGATAAGCAAAATTGCAATAACATTTTATATTTTAATTGCAATGTGTAGAGCTCAAGCTAACAGAAAAAAACTACTTTGATGGGAACACCAATAATTAGGTCTTTCAAAAATAAGGTTTGCAAAGGCGATAGAAGTCTTTAACAGTTTTATCATTGTTTGATTATGCAAGTACGGTTTTCTGTACAGAATAAAAGCTGCCAAAATGAAATTGCCAGAATCATGCATCAGCTGTATGAATAATAATCCTCAACACATACAGAAGCATTAAAAAGTATACAGTTAGAAAATATGTTTATTTTCTGACACTCAGTTTTTACTGCTTTAGTTAGACCCCGTTGAAGATTGTGGCTTGTACATTTTCCATACTGTGTACTGAAATTTAGAGCCATGAGAACTGCTAATGAACAGGGGTAATTTTTTTTTAAATTTCCACTTAACCAGTGCTAAGACCTTTGCATGACAATATAGCAGCTATGATACTGCTGTTCTGATTGTTCTAAAATTCCAGAAACCAAACTCCTGTTAACACAACAGAAACTTGGTGATGGCTTGTTTAAAACCTCTAAAAATGTAGTCCGCAGAATCTAGGTGCCTATGGATGTAGGTGACAGGCTTTAGGCACCCAAATTTAAAATTGTTGAAGTACAATTCTATGCATAATAAGCATACATACAAAAGTAAGAATTTATTGTTATATTCACTGTGTTAAAATGTCACTCTAGGTTTTGGCATATTTTTTCTGGTATTGTGGACGTGGTAGGAGGTAAAGACCTTTGAAGACTCACAATGAGTCAGTAAGGATTGTGGTACTTTGAGACCTCAGTTTTTCTAATGAAAGGAAGGAGCAGAACCTGGGAGGTGAAAAGCGATCTCTGAGAGGAGGAGTTCCTTCAAAAATTCAAGAGGAAGAAGGACAGACACTGCTAATTGGAAAAAGCGTATAAACAGTGAACAGTTATACAGAAAGGCTGTTGATCTGCTAGGGTGGGACTGCTTTCCACTCCCTGAGGGATTTTTGTAAATGGTTTGCCATTTTGTTTTGCTTGTTTTGTGTGATGAGCCTTGCTTGAATAAGCAGCCCGGAGAAACAAAAGTCTTTATGAAGAGACATCACTTTGTTTTCACTATCTATAGTAAATAACAAAGCCTCTTTCCCCAAAAGATTTCTTTTCTGTGCCAGAAAGGGTCTCGTGTTTGTGAGAAGGACTTTGGAGCTGGGTTCAGTCGAAGGGTACATCTACAAGTATTTCCCACTCAGCCTGGTCTATTCCTCAGATGACATTTTGCTCAAGAGGGCTCAGCATCTATTAAGTTAAACAAGTGTTAACCTTTGGGATGGGTTAGAATCTGGACTAGAATCTGGCAATCATGACCTTTAAGTTATGGTTTTGAGGGCTGTGATCTCAACCAGGAAGATCCTGAGTGAGGACTTTTCATTGATCTCCATATTTGTGGTTCTCTTTAGATAAGCCCATTCTTTGTGCTGTATCTTCCCAGTTTCTTAGCAAATGACAACCGACTAAGGAGTTTAGTTGGTCCAAAGCTTTCTCTTCCAACTTCCTGAATGGTAAAAAGTGTCTGATTTCTAATCATGCTTGGAGGGGAGTAGAAATTTGCTAGGCTATCTGAAAGCAGTTAGGTTTGTACTGCTAGATTTTGAGCATGTTTGACAAGGAAGTTGTCAGTTTTAGGGCTAGATAGAGATGGAGCCATTGTAAATATGTTGATTGTCATTCTTGTTTGCTACAGCTTGTTCTCTTACGGTAGCTGATGTATATTTCAGTAAAAGATACTTTCAGTTTAAGGTAAAACAAACAAGGAGTCCTGTGGCACTTTTGAAGACTAACAAATTTATTTATCTCATGAGCTGTTGAGGGAGAAAATCCCTCTTCGTCAGATGTTTTGAAGTAAAGTTTGAGAAATCTGTGACCTATATTTGTATAACTTGCTACATTAGTATACTGGAATGATGCTTTAATTGCAGGTGGGGAATAGGAGACAGCATCATGGAAGAAAATAACATCAGGAATTATCTCTTGTTTTGTCTTTTCTAGTGTACTTTTCTCTTCTCTTCCATTTATTCCAAAATATAATATTTGCTTTGTTTCCCTTTTCCTGCATTTTGTTTCCTAATGAGCAGGATCATACAAAATGTACACAGTACACTGCATTGCTGTTGGGGGTGGAGAAGGCAAGAAGACTGACCAAACAAATTACTGTTAAACAATGTTGTTAGGGAAAGACTAAAACCCTAGCTGATGATGTAAAATATTATGTATGATGGGTTACCCTGGGCAGCAAAATACCACACAGAAGAAATATGTTAAATGCCATGTGAACTCTGATGCTATGTTCTCCATTGTGTCCTGGTTAATCACTGAGAATTTATATTCCAGTGGGTAGCTGGAATTACTCTTCAGTGTTCTTTGTCATGGCTGTCAGTGTTGTGAATGGTATGCTGGGAGGCATCTTGCATGTCATGAAATGTTCTAAGTCATTCATATTTGTATAAGCAATTTCCATTTTATCATGTTCTCTCAGACATGATGTTTTGCACTAGCATGTTACATAAAAAGTACTTCAACTTTGTTGCGTTATTATAGCTCACTTAGACATATTAGGATAAACTTAGTTAATCTGTATACCTTTTATTAATAATATATGTAGACATAATTTACTGGTGGGTTTGCGCAAAGAAATAAATGTTAACTCTCACAAATCTATATAAATGGCCTGAGGCTGGCCTACCTTAGGTTGCCTGCCAGTATATGCTGCTTCAACAATAAACAGGATGTTCTGTTGCTCAGTCCCCTTCCCTATATTAGGGAGGGAGAGGCTGACATGGCATCCTTTGTAAGGGCTTTAGAGGTCTACAATACACTGGCTTGCTGACTCCCAAGACGTGCTTCGGGGACCATTTATTTGGCCTGGCTTTTGAGATGAGATTGAAGGAATTGGCTGGTACATTGGAGTGGTGGTACTCATACTTGCCACTTGGTAGCCTGGGTGAACTGATTGAAATTTGTATAGGAATAATTGACAGAGTACTCAGAGCCTCTTCATTGTTCTAAGTTTATGAAATGTGTTAAAATGAATTAGCACTAGATTCTGCACTTGAATACTTGCTGCCACGAATAAATGTCCATTTATTGGTCCTTTCAGTTTCTTGTTGAAGCCTTCTGTTTACTCATCATTTATTATATTTCAGAACTGGAATTACATAAAGCAGTGGTTCTCAACCTTTTGTGGGTTGTGACATACTTGGCAGCACAATGTGACCCTACAGGACACACCAACCCACCATCCCACTCCCCACGCCAAACCAGCCATCTCCCCAGTTCTCTGTGACACACTTAACACTGTGTGATGACACCGTAATGTGTGAAGACACAGTGGTTGAGAACCACCGACATACAGCATGGTTTCTAGCTCTACCTTTTTTCTAAGTGGTGTTATGTACACACATTAACTTTCTGGCCTAAACAACTACTTTCTAAGCACACTCAGCCACCAAGTCCATTATCGCAGATGTGGAGGTCATTAGAATCTGATGAATGAGTTGGTTTGATGGATAGCAGAATATTGGCTGATAATGTTTTTAATCCAGAGCCCCCAAGTATATCACTAATAATAGTATGTAGCTCTCAGGGCAGAAGTTAATTATTGTGGTCTAGTCTCTTAAATCAAAATGTCTGATAAATATCAAGCAAGTGAGCATAAGTCAGGAGTTTAAGGCTTAAATTTACACAATTACTTTTCCTCTTAGCACTAACTGAAAACTAGTCATTTGAGCCACTAGCTAAAATCTGGTTAGAATACAGGATTTTGGTTTATTTGCTGGTTAATCTGGTTAATTATCTGCCATGGCTTACACACACAAGTATTCCAGAGCACAGGGAAAATTAATAAAGTTAGTATAACTGTATTAGGGATTGAAGTTAGTGCAGTAATTCATGATGTTTTGTTAAAGTATTAAAATTTAGCTTTCATAATGTTTATTTCCTGCAGGTTGATTACATTGCTCAACCTAGGAGAGTAATTTCTTTTTTTTTAATTTCCCCAGGTTGCAGAAACAATGTGTATTCCAAATCCAAATAGGTGGCTTTTGTTTACAGGCATAGAAACCTCTTGATAATTGTGGATGAACATAGCCTGTGATGAGTTCAATTCTTTGCATACAAAGAATTTGCATTTCTGAATTTTGACTAGAAAAATATTGTGAAAATTAATTTTCATATTGAGTAATGGAAGAAGAAAATATTCCTTACTTTTGGTTATCTTTGTGGCAATTTATTCTTCAAATTTACAGATGTTTTAATAGTAATAATAAAATCCTACATTACATGTTGCTGTACAGGCTCATAATAAATTCTTTATCAAAACTGGGGACCTACTTTAAATAATTTACTGGTATCCAGTAAAATCTATTAAGGGTTTTGTTCTTGAGAAAGCTGATGTATAGTTCATGTTCTTAAAAGCTAAAAGCCACTCTTCAGTTAAGATATCTTCCCCAATCCCATGTAACCACACTCTTAATTCTGGGACTATCAGATAAGAGAGACCCTCCAAGTTAACAGCCACTTTCCCTCTTTTGGTGTGCTAAGTTCAAATACCCAAGTAAATTGCTCTGTCTCCTAGATTGAATGTAATGAGAATTATTCCTAAGGAATGGTTCTGGAGTATTGACTACTGATTACTTGTATTACTGAGGAAATGGAGAAAGGATTCCTTTCTCAAATGTGGGTGTGGCCAGGACTAGTTCTGGGAATAGGCAAACAGGTCGGTGGTTCTTTGGCCCCCTTTCCCCTTGCTCTGATTGGTGATTGATCAGTCATTTTTGCTCCACTGATTATTTTATTTTATTTTATTTTATTTTATTTTATTTTATGTTGCCTTGTTTGGCAAAACGGCTAGGGCTGCTTTTGCTATGGCATAGATAAAGTGTGTTTTACACTTGTTAATTGGATGCTTCTTTATATTTGTATTTTTGCTTACTCTTTAAACGTGCCAATCTACATTAGTTATTAGTAACTGTACACGCTAAAGGAGAGGATAAACTGTGACACTCACTTCTTCACAGTATTGCCAACTCTTGCATTTTTTATCAGGAGTCTCATGAGGTTCACATTTAAAAATCCCACAAACAAAAACCCTCTTGCACAAGTCTTTCGTTCAAACCTCATGAAATTTTCTGTATTCAAAATAGCTACTATTCACCTTTACCATCAGCGGTGAGCTGAGCATGTAAATACCCTCTGCTGCTGGAAAAAAGCTTTTGCCGGTTGTGCTTTGGATGGTGCCAGGGGGAGGGTGGAATGGAAGGGGGAAAGAAAGAGACAGCAGCATTGAAAAGCCGCCAGCTCCAGTTTTAAGTGCCAGGGGTGTTCGCCTCTCTGGCTGCTGGGTGCCACTAGGAGCCAGGGACTGAATCTTGTGTGCCAGTAGCCTGTCTCTGACAGTGGCCAGCCACAGATCCTTCAGAGGGACATGTAAGAACGCCACAGGAGGCAGATGTAGGGTAGTTTGCCCCCCTCATTAGAGCTCATCTTGATCTCTAGTGGCTGTCTTGAAACAGGAGGTTAAATAGCCTTCCAGTAAATATTTTGTTATAATTACTTATGACAACAGGGTTTTCTTGATGTCTATATAAATATCTAAACTCTTTTTGAACTCTAAGTTCTTTCCTTCAACAACTTCTTGTGACAATAAGTTCCACATTTTTTTTCTGTTGTACAGTAATGTTATCCTTTTTTAGGATGTTTCTGAATTTACCCCTTTTTAATTGAATTAGATATTCTCTTGTTGAGAGGCAGGGAGAACAGAGGTTTCTGTTCTGCAATATCTATGCCATTCATTATTTCATATCAGCAGTTACATCAATTAAACATCAAACCATGTAAATCTAGTGTAATAGGCTTGTATATGTAACCTACTGTCTTTTGATAGTGTAGTTACATACTGTACACATTACAAAGGCCTACTGATGCTCAGCACCAAAACATAACATTGCTATTAATAATTAAGTTTACCAATAGAAAAGAAATGCAGTGTAATTCGTACCAATAAATTGTAAAGGTTTGTGTAATTTTGATTAGAAACAATTCAGAGTGCGTGATTTCTTCATTCTTTGATCAGTTAAAATCATGCATAATGTAGAAGTACAACTGTTAACAGTGAGCTTATACAAGCTGTATTTATGGATGTGAAAAACTGATCTTTGAATCAGTCCCTGATGAGATTCCACTTAGCTATAACAGCATCCTGTGAGTGTTCCAGTTTTCCCTTTGCATCTGGTCCTTATTTATGCTAAGGGCTCATTTAAATTCCTAATGTGGATTTGTTGCTTAAATATATAACTGTAGGTGAAAGGTTGTTATTTTCTACCATATGCGTATGTACCGATGTGAAAATGTGTGTATAAACTTTTGCAGCTTTCAGTTAAAGGAATGTTAATAGTTTGAAAATTGTCCTATAGGTCATGTGTTAGCAGTGGTAGGCCTATAAACAAATACCACAATGAACTTGGTTAAAGTATGAAGCATCCTGCTTAAGGGTATTTGGTAGTCATTTCTGGCAATAGAAATAAAATGCTAATTGAAATGTACACTGCCATTTCTTCATTGAGTAGATGCAGATGTGTGTTCTACTTAGGAATGTGTGCACAACAGGTGCACTGAAGCCAGAGAAATGTGCCTTGTAGTACCTATAGAGGGGTGATGCTTATGTCTGACTGTAGTCCTTCTCTTGGCTAAATAAGGCAGTGCCATCTCTCCTCTCCCTCAGTTCCTTCTTACTGGCCTGGGCTGGAGTCAAAACTCTGTGTGGTTTTAACCTCATAACCTCTCACCTAGCTGTATGTAATTAGTAGTAGCATTAGTTGTTGTAGTGTGTTTCTTTCACTGAGGCCTTCCGTGGGATTTAAACACTGTCCATTTTGGGGATTTAATCCCCAAGAGCGATGTCCTCCCATGGTGCTTGCTCTGTCTTCTCAAGGTCCACATCGAAGAGCACTGTGCCATATACGGATGGTTTAAGAAATGGAATCAGGTGGCTCAGGACCTTTACCTGAAGCAGCACCTGCTTGCACAGGCCATGGAGCCTGCTCAGGTATGGAGGCCCTCATCATGTGCAGCTTATCCATGGGTTCCAAGATCTCTGCTGCTTCATATTACACAGGCATCCCTTGGAGGAAATGGAGGAGTCATTCGCTGTTGACTGGGCGCATGAAAAGACTGCATTTGACCAACCGACACCAAGACTTGGAGTGACTCTTCTGCCTCTCCAAGGAAAAGCATGGGCCAGTATGAAGTTGATGGTGGTGTATGGGATGGTGGGGGTACCTCTAACCCAACCCCCATTCAGAAAAGGGAGGTAGAAACCCTGTGCCACTGACTTTGTGTTCAATCCCCTGAGGCTTCTCTGAGGCCAGTACTGAAGAGGCAGATGCCAGGACTGATGGTTTCCATGCCTGCAGTGGACCAGACAGCTAGACACCTCCTTTCCCTTTGAGTCCTAACCTCTCCTTTTACCCAGGACTTCCCAGTGTTGCGTCCTCTGTAGCTCTGTCAATTTAAATGTGCTGCTGAGCCCTTGGGTTTATCATCATTGCACCCCAATGTTCCCCTTCCCTAGTTGGTGGAAGGAGGCTGGGTATGGGGATTGTTATGGGAACTGAGGTGTTGGGAATCTTTCTAGCATTGCAGCAGTTAACACTGCAGATGTTTCTATGGCAGCTTTCACCACCCTCAGTGTTGGTACCCGAACATTAGACACTCCAGTACTGCCACTCACTTGGGGACTGACAGAGCTTCCTAGCTCATTCTGGGTGACAGAGAAGTCTGACTGGCTGCTCACTCCCTTGTGGCCTCACTCTATGCATAGGATTCCAAGGCTCTTCTGCATCCGAGTTAGGTTTGTCAACCTCTGGCACTCGTTCCCCTGACCAGCACTGGTGTCTGTTGATGGACCATAATTATGCGTTTGGGGATTAATCTGCATCTTCTGATTGGGACAGAAGCCTCTGGCCTCGTGCCTACTGGTTACCAATGCCTTAACCATATCAGTGGCCTCAATGGAATCCAGAGGATACCTCTGAGTTGTGGAGGTGCCCGCTCTTTGCTTGAAGTCGAGATCACAGGCCAGGTTTTTGGTGGTGACTGTGCTGTGCTCCAGGCCCAGTTGCCAGTGATTCTTCTCCATATGGAGCCTCTAGAATTGCCCTGTCTGGGCCTGTCAGCCCCTGAACAGGATCTGGCTTTGGCTCAGTTAAGAGCCTTGTCATCTTCTCTGATGATTGTGTGCTGTCTGGCTCATCTTTCACTTTGCTACTGGAAGATTTTAAGATGTATCAAGATCTTTTGTGGCATGTAGCTGCTTCCCTGAGTATCTAAATTGAATTCTTGCACAGATCACCCACAAATTAGTGGCTATCCTACAGCTGTCTGCCTCTAGGAGTGTCGCTGTCCCTATTAATGATACACTCTTTGAACTGGCTAAGGCCCTCTGAGGATGCCAATTATGGTACTGCCTGCAGCTAAGCATATGGAAAAGCATTATTTTGTTCCTGTGCAAGGATATGAGGCATTTTACTCCCAATTGGCCCAAAATTCTGTAAGTGTAACTGCAGTGAACAAAGTCCAGAGGGGCATGTTTAAGCCCACTCCCAAGGATAGGGACCGTAACTGATTAGACCTCATAGGTAGTAAGATTTATGCCACCTCTTCCTTAAACATGCAAACTGTTAACCAGAAAACCTTGCTGTCTAAGGACAATTTTGTTAACTCAAAGTTATATCAAAGTTTGCTGTCTGAGGCCTGAGAGGAATTTTGGATATTTGTCACTGAGGTTCTAATTGGTGGCTGAGACATCCTTGCAGTCCACATTAGACATTGTGAACACCTTGTCTCAAGTGTTCCTGGACATCCAAGATCACCATGAGGAGGACTTTCAGGCATTGTACCCAATGTCCAACAAACTGTTGAGGATTTTCCCTTTAATAGCCCAATGTTATTCTGAACAAAATTGATGAGATGCTGTACTCCTTCTGTAGCTGATGAAGTGGGTTGGACCCCACAAAAGCTTATGCATAAAGAAATCTGTTTGTCTTTAAGGTGCCACAGGACTTTGTTATTTTTGCTGTACTCTTTCAAGGTTTCCAGGGCTACTCTGTGGTTCTTGGGAGCATACACTCCATCAGTGCAGAGAAACCACTGTGGCATGCAGGAGCAGTGTTCACAGTGCATGTTTGGCCAACCTTCTCCTACTGTTGAAGCAACAAGACTACCCCAGATAGACGGTTAGATCCCACAGGAGAAAACTGTGGGGCTTGGAGTTTAACCCATTCACACACCCTCTCTGGTGCCTTCCCAGCACTCGCTTTGACTACTTGATCCACAGCATTGTATCATTTGTTGCCCCTCCCTACTCATTTTCCCTGTTTGAGGACAAGCTGGCTCACTTTCACAACGCTTAGAGCCTGATCACTGCTGACAGCTGTGTTCTAAGTATCACCATTTCACGTTGTGCCATTTGGTTCCTCTTCATACCTTCTCCCTGTTTTCTTTACTCATCCCTCTTCAGAGACCTCTCATGAGATACTGCTCCTCAAGCAGGTCTGTTCTCTCCTGGCTTTGAAGATTTTGGAAGAGGTTCTGCCAGAACACAGGGGACATGGCTTCTATTCCTGGTACTTTCTGGTGCCCAAATCTAAGGGAAGGGTAGGACCCATCCTCAACCTTTGCAGCTTCAACAGATGTATAATGTACATGAGATTTTGAATGGTCACTCTGTTGACTATGCTCCCTACCTTGTCTCAAAATAATTGACTTGCTTCCCTGGAACTTCAGGGTACTTACTTTTATGTGGAGATTTTGCCAAACCACAGAACATTCCTTCACTTTGTTGTGGCAGAGTGCCATAGTGCATGGTGCTTCCCTTTGGCCTCTGTTCTGTCTCTTGAATTTCTACTGTATGTGTGGCCATTGTTACAGTGTATCTCAGGAAGAAGGGAATTCACATCTGCCTATATTTGGATGACTGCATGAGGAACAGATTCAGAGAGGAAATTCTTGCTCATATCACTATAGTGTATTTGCTCAACTGTATGTACTGGGCAGTCAGTCTTGATTCCTACTAAGAAAATGGAGTTCATGGGGGCCATGTGAAATTGCATGACATTGGAAGTGTTTCTGCTGATTATAAGTACATCTTTTTAGCTTATAGCTGTTTTAACTGTAAGTGAATGCATATCCCAAGTGTTCCTTGCTTTTGATAATGTCTGGTTAATAAGACTCTAAATTCTTTCTAGTATTAGAATGGCTGACATCTAATTTAACTTTTAAAAAACCTCGTTTGTGGACATATTAAGAGCTTTGTTTTGTTCCTAATCTTTCCAAGTTTGTCCCAAGTGTGAACAGTATTACGCATTTTATTTTATGATGGCCTTTGTTCCTTTTAGTAATCTTATTAAATAAAGTTGTAAACCAGCATACATTATTGCTTTTGTGTATTGTTTTCTAATTAGCAGACAACAATTGCGACTGTCACTACAGTTAATACAAAAATGTTCACAGCAACTCACCATCAATAATTCAACATGCACAAGATGAAAGAAGGCTCTTTAATCAATTAAATAGGCATATTTATTAGCATTTGTGTAAAACACTGTTTATATCTATGGGAATAATGCCACATTCATTTCTACCTGCTGGCTGTTACCTGGCTCTCTCTAATCTGGTGCCCTCTGAGGCTTCATGATCCCTGTCTCTCTGAAGGTTTACTTTCTGAGCCTAAGCTTAATGAATATTCTAAATCTTAATAAGAACAGCAATATGGAGTTATTCCTCCCATGTTCTGGGATCTTCTAAAGTGCATTCTCACCTACTGCTAATGACAAGTATTGATCTGTAGTCTGAGCTATAGATTATATTGATTACTTAAGAATCCTGTTATCACAATAAGAGTTGACAGGTTCTTGTCCCAAGATCAGGCTCAGTATTTGAATTATTTTATAGTTGGGAACACTGACATGCACAGCTACAAGACTCACATGGTAGGAAATTTTTTATAGTTACGAATAATTACGAATACCTTTAACACAACTGCAAACACTTCAGCTCAGATAAGGTAGATAGAAATACTGGAAAACATTCATCTGCACATCCATATACTCACACCATCCTTAGCAGAACAGCCTGAAATGGTACCCACTGTCGTCCTCATCACCATTATCTTCCTCTTCAACAGCAGTGGCCATCATTCTAGCACTTCTGAAAGATATACATCTCTTTCTCTTAGTGCCTGAAGGATGGGTTGTAACTTTTATAATATGATATGCTAACATCGCTACAGTTGAAACATATTCAATAGGGAATTCCCTGTTGGGAGCCATGAGAGCTGCCAGCCCTTCTGCTCTGCTGCACATAGCCACAGGTGGAGGGGAAGGGGAGGGAAATTTAAGTCTCTCCCTCTCCTCTGACTGAGGCTGTGTATGCAGAGGTGGTAGCAGGTCTTGGGCCCACATGATCTCCACTAGATTGGGGGGTAAGGGGTGGGCAACCTTAAGCTTGGGTGAGAGGGGAGAGCCCTGGGGGGCCTGAGAGCTGGGCAGGGCCAGGCCACAGGTCTCCCAGAGGCAGACATAGTGTGCCGCAGGGACCTGGGGTTCTCTGTTGGGACAGGGGATGGGAGCTTAGCTGCAGCTAGAGGGGGGGCAGGGCCAGGACCAGGGCAGGGTCATGGAGAGGAGGACCTGGAGTTGGGCAGCAGGAGGGCCTGTGGGGGGCAGGCGCCAGCCCCCCCCCCGCACGGGGGGGGGGGAGCATTCGGGGAGGGAGGCAGGTGCAGGAGCTGTGCCCCAACTCTATTTTTATGGAGCAGAGCTCCTGATTCAAAGTCTATCTGTTCAAAGTACATAGGCATGAAGCCTTATGCTAACTCAATGAAACTAATATCTTTCACAGTCCATCCAGAATTGTCTTGACCGTACTCTTATTGGCTGAAATGAAGCTCTCTTATGGGTATCTTCAGGGAGCTCATCGAAGTGGACACAGCTTGCATTCCATTGGTCTTTTTTCTGCCCAACCTCTTCCTTCTACTGTAGCCCAAGACCTTAATCAGAAGCATGTTCCAGATAGGGACGATAGATAACATTACATTCAATAGCCTCTCTTCTAAGAAAGACCACTGGGGCCTGAAACTGTATGACACCTTCTCTCACTTCACCATCATGAGGTTGTTTCATCTGTGGTCTTATCTGTTACAGTAGCATGGGACATACAGCCAGACTGCAGTAGTGGCAAAGCCTCACAATACCTTCCCTATAAGCATCTAAAGGTAATCAGCTGAACTGAGGTGCCACTTCCTGAGGAAGAAATGGTATACAGATTTTGGCTATAGTTGCGATAATTGGACATACAAATTCACCCTAATTGTTAGTTCAATTGTTCAAAGTCACTGAAGCCCATAAAATATCACAATAATCTACATAAAAAAAAGTCAATGGGCAAAGGTGCCTACCAGAGTCAGACAGACAGAATTAGTACAAACAAAAAGGTCTACTGATGTAACTCAAGGACTTGTTGAATTATCTCTGGTAAACAAGAAATATGTGGGACTGGAAATCAATGAACCAGAATTGATTTGTCAGTAATTAAGTCTAATTTATTAATGAAATAAACACTCTGTTTTTTAGAACCTTAAAAATTAAGTCTTTGAGAGGGTAGTTTTTGAATGAGGCAAAAGAGAAGTCTGCCAACAACGGCAGGCTGTGAGATGGGTCAATAGAAAAGGAACAAGTTTCACCGTCATGGCTGCTGTGTCTAATGTCCCCTTGCACTCTACCATGACACTGGGCCCTTTGTCATCTTAATCCTGAGCAGGGCAGGGATTGAGGAATCTAGATGACAACCATGCCTCCATGTCTATTAACTCTGCTAAATCTCAGTCTCACCACCAATGATGTGAGACTGAGTCACCCCCTGCCCATGTACCCATGTGTTCTTTTTCTTCCCCTCTTCCTCTTTTTCCTATCTTCCTCCTTTTTGTCTTCTGTCTAATAAGCTTTTCTGTGATTAAAAAAAAAAAAAACTCTTGAAATTCTCCACTAAACACACACACACATCTGCATTTTTCACTGATTAAAATTAAATGTTGAACATTTCCCTAGCCTGCCTCTCTCCTCTTCCTCCCCCCCATATAATATTGGTATCAGTTGAACATAGTGTTTTATTGATATATTTATAATTTTTAAGTTGAGTGCTTGTGGCTGACTGCCCAT
The DNA here is from genome assembly GCA_007922195.1 of Podocnemis expansa. NCBI lineage: Eukaryota > Metazoa > Chordata > Testudines > Podocnemididae > Podocnemis > Podocnemis expansa. Next base: position 5,849,379 of record ML682004.1, read on the forward strand.
TCTCCTGGTTATCTGATCTGGCACCAGTCCTAATTAGATCAGATAAATGGAGTTTCACTATATATGTTTTTATTTTTTCACCAAATGTAAAAACTTAAGATTCTCTGTTAAAACACAAATTCTGCATTATTCCTTGTTTTTTCTATGGCAAGCAGATTTCTAGGGTTCCTGCTGGTGAGAAGCTGCCTTAGCTGGCCAATATTGTATATATTTTTTTAATGCCACTCTAAGCTTGTGACCAGAAAACGAACTAAAACAATTAATGGATCCTGTGTATCTCACGGGCATGGTCTATATTGCTGGCGAAACTCACTGGCAGTTGACAAGTTATGCCAGCTATACAGAGTAGTACACCCCCACTGACTTTATAACTTCTGTTCAGTATGCTGTCTCCACTGTGCAGCGTCAATGAGAAATACATACGCACCGAAGCAGCACTATGATTTTTTTGGGGGGGTGATTTTACTAGATAATTTCCAAAGGGATAGCCGTGTTAGTCTAGTCCAGCAAAAAAACCAAGAAGTCGTGTGCCACTCGACTCCTTGGTTTTTTTTACTAGAAAAAATTGTGGATTGACTGAGCAGGTCTTCATTTCTGCTTGGGGAATCTGGGTAGATTAATCTGATGGTGGTGAATTTGCTGCTGTCAGTGTAGACATATCCTTGGAAGGGAACTCTTTATTATCATTGGTGCTGGATTCTCATGTATCACAAAGACAAACTAACGGACCCCGCTTTAAAACTCTTCTGTGATCTACAACTTATCTTCCACAGTGCTAAATTTGAACATCCTGAAAAGGAAAATGACACTTTTGGACACTTAACTCCTCTCACTACTCTAAATTTAGTGGAGGCTTTGGTACTGTCTGCGAAAATCATTCCTAACCGGGGGCGGGGCAGGGATCAGTTATGAATGACAGTGCAAGAACCTGAGAGAGTCTACAGCTAAGTGCTTAGGGTGCTAACCTAGGATAAGGGAAATCAACTTTAATTTCTGCTTCAGTGACTATTTCATTTTTTAGACACAGTGGAACAGCTTTAGCATGAGAGACTGCAAGACCAGAAAATCCCTCGGTCAGAGGCTGGGGCCTCACTGGTAAAGTGGGAAACCCCGGTTCAGATCCCTTCACAACAGAGAGAGTGGGGAATGAAATCTGGGTCTCCCTCATCCCAGGTGACTTAACCACTGTGCTATGTACTAGAAGCCAGGCTCTGCTCCTCTGGCCTTTTGTGACTTTGGCATGACAAATTGAAGTGTCTCGGAAATGTTGAAACAAACTGTTTTGTTTAGACAGTAGTGAAACATTTCTCTTTCGTGGTTCTGCTGAAACTATTCAGTGAATACTATGATGATTTGTGAATAGTCTCGGGTCAGCCAAAATTGCATTTTTCAGCAGATGGTTTATTTTTGTGCAGCTCTAAGCAGTAGGCTGGGGACAGCAGCCGGGGAGCTGTCTGAAGAGCAAAGATCCAGATGTCAGATGGCCTGAGCTGGGGGAGGAAAGCTGAGAGTTAGGCACAGACATACTCTGTTGGCAGGGGGCCAGCAGTAGCTCCAGCAGGGGGATATAGGTCACTGGTATACTGTCAGAAAGCCACTAGTGGGGGGTCATCTCACACAATTGCCTGTATGCCCAATACCAGTCTGCTACACACAAGAAGAAGTTAGGAATTGCTTTAACCATTTGTTGTAACACTAGAAGAGTTGGGTATTTGCATTTATTGTCTCTTGTTGCCCTAGTAAAGGATTCTTCCACTAGTCAAAGTGCATGAGAGCTTAAGTGAGCCTCTAGCGGTCTAGAGTGTTGCACACCTTGTGCAGGGGTCTCAAACTCAAATCACCACAAGGGCTGCATGAGGACTAGTACGTTAGCCCGAGGACCATACCACCAACACGTTTTCATATAGTGATAATGGGAATATCATTAACAATGGTGGTGGTGTAGGCTGCAGGAAATAGCTTTAAGGGCCGCGTGCAGCCCTTGGGCCACATGTTTGAGACCCCTGACCTAGTGTATGGAAAGGGGTTCTAATATTGTAGACAAGACATTCCCTTGAGGGGAGAGTCATAATATCCATATACAGGAATGAGACATCTTTGGAAGATGATGACCCATTTTTCTGTGCTAAAAAGGGCCCTTTTAAAGAATCTTGGTTTCACATATACTTTATTTATAACTGTGTGCAAATATTTACCATGAGCTGTTGCCACCTTGTAATGCATAACCAAAGATTTGTTGTTAAGGCTTTTAAGTATTTCCGTATGTGTGGTCTGTCTTTTAATAAAGTCCCATTTACGATGTCATTACACAAGATTCACAGAGTAGCATCAGATGTAGTATTTGCTTTGTTTTTTATTGTAAATATTGAGAGTTTTGTGAGCAGGATTTGCTAATATTTTGTTTTGCATTTCACTAAGTTTCAACATGAAATGAGGATCTCACTGATTTTTTTTGTCTTTATGAATAAAAACTTTTCTTTTTTATGATATAAATTAGATAAATCACAGCTGTCCTGATGAAGCAGCAGCAATAAAATAATTCGTATTTAAGAACATAATTATGTGTTTTCACATGCTATAGTGACTGAATTTCTGCCAATACCACTAGTGTATGCTTCAGTGCAATTAGTTTTCCACTTTTTTTCTTAATGATCCAGAATTTCTTTCTGCAAAATTCACAAAACTGCTTCTGACTTTTTGCTGAGATCAGAGTTGTGTAGTCTTTGTGGAATGTAAACCAGCAGTTTAAACAGGATTATTAAGGTTAGCTACCCTGATAAAGAGAAGACATAAAGAAGACTAGACTGAGGTGTCCAAAATTTTGAAGAGTTTAATAAACTCATTAGTACTCCCTTTTTCTTCTATACATTAATAAAAGAAAAAATGATTTATAATGCTAAGTTAATAGCTAGTGATTTTAGAACAAGCAAAATAAGTACTGATTTGAACATTTTTCTAATCCACATGTGAAATTCATTGTAGTAAGAGGTCAGAGTAACATACTGTGGTTGGATCATAAATATGGGATGGCTGATTATGAGCATTAACCACACTTTTTCTTGTCTGTAAATTAAAATAAAGGAAACTGGCAAATCCTCACCCTGGAATTGATGTTTCTGTTAATATCACAAGTATGTTTAGGTGATTCCTCACCTTGGATGCATCTGGATGCACTTTACATGGTTTAAATTGGAAGGTTTCCTTTCACTCAGATTAAGCTGCTATATTTTTGGAGAGGGGGTTCTGCTTTCCATCTCTCATTCTTCATTTTAGGGATTCTTGCCTCTCTCCCCAACCCTAGATAGCTTCTTTGCACCCCCTCCACCCCCCGCCTCCTAGTACACCTCCAGTTTGTGTTGCTTGGGTCTTGTATTACAGCTAGGGGACACTCTCTCATCTCATGTCTCCTGTTGGTCCCACCTCTTGCTGCTTTCCTGTCTTATCCTGAGCTGGTGGAAGCATTTTCAGCTTTAGAGCTGTGGCCAGAGGGCATGACTCTCCTCCCTCCTTCCCTGAATCACATGCACACGAAGTTCTGCTACACCTGAGCCTTCTAGCATCTCCCTAGTAGTACAAAACAGGCATTCAAGGAGGCTGAATACAGCATCTTGGGTTCTCCTAGTGAGGCCAGCAACTGAGAGTAAGGAGTGACTTGGAAGGTACTCCAGTTCTTAGGAGTTCAACCTAGAATGTGATTGGCTGAAGTGCTGAGAAGAGTGCTGAAGTCACCTGATCACAAGGGCAGCAGCATCTACGCATCCAAAGACAGAGGAAGATGCAGTCCCTATAACAGCTGAACCAATTCAGAGACCTAGAAATAGGCCTGATTTGTGGGATTATTCTTGCTACTCTATTCATTGTGAAAGACAAATTCTTTGTCTATCCTGAAGTGTAAGAATTTGACCATATTCTCAAATATTTCCTTCTCAACCATTGCATCAGAATCTCATGTGAACTTGATGCCCTTACTGCCCTTCAGTTCTTGCGCTGCTGTACTTAGCCTGTCTACTCATCTGTTGATCCATTGTATTGATTGGTGCTGAATTTAGACTAGTAAAGAGCTTCACTTGATTGCACAAAGCAGCATATATGAAAATATAGACATTTATAAAATTTAGGGGTTAAACTCAGCTTGACAAGAGTCTTTCCAGCCTTCAGAGGACTGATAGCTAGGTTAGCTTCCTACCTGAATATGGGTAGATCGAAGGAAGTACTGTAATCATAAAGCGAGGTAAAAATTAATTTGTTTAAAATATCAAGGAGGGATTGACTGAAGCTAATGTTTTGAGAGGGGTAAAGAATCTTATAAAACCCCTTGAAGAGTTTATTTAATTCCAGCCAAAGCAATAGCTATCTTTTCCCTTCCATCTATAATTGTAAGTAAAAATCACTTGACTCTTAATACCTACGGGTAGACATTTTTTAGCCTTTTAAGGAAATGGCCGTAAGACCACTGTATTTATTCCTTTATTTACTGGAATTTCTCTGGCATGCAACACCAGAGCAAATGGGTCTCATATTTACCACAGAAATAAGAGACAGAAAGATACATGCCTGATCTTCTAGTCTGTCGACCTGCCAATTCAGGAAATGGATTTATGGCACAACATATACAGAGAACTAGTCACTCCAATTTAACAATCCACTCAGCCATCTGTTCTGCAATTTGGTTACAGAATATGAGGTAACATTTTCTGCTTTCCAATACAGAAGAAAATTCTCCGTGTGCCACATGGTTTGTCATTCCCTCTTCCCCCCATATCCCTCCATCATTTCCACTTAGATATGAAACATGGCTTTGTGATTAGAGCATGAGACTATTTGTGTGGAAATCTGGGATCTTGTCTTGATAATGTCACTTGCCACTCTTGAAGTAGGACTATGTTAAGGCAAACCAGGAACCTTTTGGTTGGCACTTGCAGCATCCACATGGGAATGGCCGATGGGATGGATCCCTTGATAATTACCTGTTCTATTCATTCCCTCTGTAGCACCTGGGATTGGCCACTATCTGAAGATAGGATACTGGGCTAGATGGACCATTAATATGACCCAATATGGCTGTTCTTAAGTTCATAGTGTAGTATTTGGTGCATACTGCTATTCACACACCCTTAGTCTGAGCTGTGGGGTAATGACAGTAGACAAGCCCTATGTTAGCTGTGATGTGAAATTACATGGACTGCAGTCACATCAGTCAGCAGGAAAAAGTTGTATTTATTTTTTTAATGCATTGGGATTCCTTGTTTTTGCAAGTTAGAAATCATATTTAGTTGTGGGGTGCCAGGCTGGGACCACTGGCCAGCAGTGGCCAGGGCTGGATCTGGTGTGCCCCTGGGGGGTGCAAAAGCAAAAGTTGGCTATGGGTGCCACAGCCCCTTGAGTTGGCCCTGCCCATGTTAGTCTAGTTCAGCAAAACAAACAAGGAGTCCTGTGGCACTTTTAAAGACTAACAGATTTATTTATCACATAAGGTTTCATTGGAGAAAATCTCACTTCTTTGAGTGTCTGATGAAGTGGGATTTTCTCCCATGAAAATTCATGCAATAAGTCAATTTGCTAGTCTTTAAAAGTGCCACAGGACTCCCTGTTTGTTTTGTTTCCCAATATGTAGACAATGTAGCTTCAGCATGTGCATTATTGGAACACCCCCTGGAGAAAACATGGCAAGTAGGAAAGATTAAAAACATTCTGATGGAGAAAAGACAATGTCCCCAGCCTATTTGAAATGGTGTGATCTCACGTAAAGTATTGTTTCTTTCCTCTCTTTGTATTTGAAAAGCATCTGTAAACTTTCCAAGCAATTTGATTGCTTGTGATCTCTCTTATCTTGAAAGTTTCTGAAAATGTCTGTAATTTTGCAGGACATGTGGGAAAAGAGTAAAAGAAATAGAGAAAAAGGGGACTGGATTTTTCTTTCTAGCAAATTTTGGGGTGGGGCTGTTCTTTGAGTGATGTTCCATGTGTGTATTTTGCACATGTGTATTGTGTGGCTCAGTCTGGAGCTTGTTTGTCACCTGTGTCAGTTGCTCTAAACACAGTAGATCTCCCCACGTTCTGAACCAAGGGCTTAAAGGGCAGAACACATCAGCAGCTTTCCAGTTCCTTCTTGCAGCCTCATAGGGCTGAATCTTCTGTCTGTTTTGATCTTCCTTTACTTTTCATACATGTAAATACAACGTGTAAATAAATTTTAGTACTTTACACTTAGTGTTTGTAGATTGGTATAGTTAGATTCGTTCCTCCTGCTCTGGAGAACTTCTCCCTGTGGGAGAGATGATACCAAAAGTCATGAATTTCAAGAACTGTATCTTCTGCCCTGTTCTTTCTTAATCAATGATGAACACCAGCTCTGCCTTTATTGCTTTGGTGTGGCTTACGTCTGCACTGAGTGCAGTGTCTGCTTCTCCTTCCCGCCCCAAAGTCATGAGGGAAGAGAGCTCACTCTGTGCAAGCTCTTCAGGAGCAGTCGATGAGGTCCTTCTTGTATCCAGGTTGGGAAGACACCCCACACCATCCAATCACACCTGCATCCCCCCACCTCTCTGAGCACAAGCTCTGGAGTAGAGGCTAAAACTCTTAAACCCAAGAACCCTCTCACAAGAGTACTGGACATGACTGTGGACATAAGTTCCCATCCATATCTGCCTGTAAGAAGAAGGATCCCTCTACATCTCCTCAAACAAAGTCAGGTGAGTCCTTGCATGCGAGTCCTAAGTGGGGTTAGGAATGCAGAAACCTATCATGCAAGAAGGCAAAGCATAAAGGAATAAGAATCCAGTGGTACCAATTCCAGAAAGAAATGACAGTTCATTTACCTGTAACTAAAAATTTTTTGAGATGTGCGGTCCTCAGCTGCATTCCTCTACCCCTCCTCTATTCTCAGTGCTGCAGATCATAGCTAGATTTATGGCAAAAATAGGAAATGGAGAGGTTTTGTACTGCTCTGCACTTTATACCCTTGGCTCAGAATACATGAAGGACAGCTGTGCTTATGTGCATCAATAGACGCTGCTTACTAAAAACTTCCAGACTCAAGTTCATGGTGTGCATACATATCTGGCTATGTAATATGGAGTGCTCATTTCAAAGCACCACCAGTTACAGAGAAGTAACCTCCATTTTTCTTGAGGTTTAAAGCACATGGAAGGTGTACTGCAGAAGTGGTGAAAAGGAATAGGCAATGAAGCTCACTTTGGCTGAACTGACTTATTTTTTAATGTAATATTTGCATACTCCTTTGCACAGAGAGTTGACTCTTTCCAGTCTCCAATAGATCTTCAGGAATTCTTGAAAACTTTAAACTTCAGCTTTCTAATTTTTTGATGCACCCAGTTAAGATGAAACTTGACTAGTGTATTATGATGACCGTAGTATTTGGTCACATTTAGAACAATATTTTTGGCATCATCTCAATTTTATATTTTTATAATTTGGTGGGGGGTTGAATAAAATGTTAACATCCACATTTTTAAATATATAGTAGTATGATGCTGATGATGAGAAAATATTTATTGCATTTGAGGGGGCCTGGGGCTCTTTCAGATAAAATGCAGTCAGCTTGGCATTATAAGCAGAGCAGATCCTGCCATTCTTCCACAAACAAACTCAGTGTTCATAGAATCATAGAATCATAGGGTTGGAAGGGACCCCACAAGGTCATCTAGTCCAACCCCCTGCCAAAAAAAGCAGGACCACTCCCATTAGATCATCCCAGTCAGTGTTTTGTCCAGCTGGGACTTGAACACCTCCAGAGATGGAGATTCCACCACCTCTCTAGGCAGCTTATTCCAATGCTTCACCACTCGCCTAGTAAGGAAGTTTTTCCTAATATCCAGCCTGGACCGCCCCAGCTGTAACTTGAAGCCATTGCTTCTCGTTCTGCCCTCTGTTACTACCGAGAACAGTCGAGCTCCCTCCTCCTTGGAGCAACCCTTCAAATAGTTGAAGGTTGCTATCAAATCCCCCCTCAGTCTTCTCTTCTGCAGGCTAAATAAGCCTAGTTCCTTCAGTCTTTCTTCATAGGGCTTGTGCTCCAGCCCTTTGATCATTTTGGTTGCCCTCCTCTGGACTCTCTCTAATTTGTCCATGTCCTTTTTGTAGTGGGGAGCCCAAAACTGGACACAGTATTCCAGATGTGGCCTCACTAGTGCAGAATAGAGGGGAATGATCACATCCCTTGATCTGCTGGCAACACTTCTTCGGATGCAGCCCAGTATGCCATTGGCCTTTTTGGCAGCAAGAACACACTGCTGACTCATATCCAGCTTCCCATCCACCATGACTCCCAGGTCCTTTTCTCCAGTGCTGCTATTTAGCTGATCACTCCCCAGCCTGTAGCAGTACATGGGGTTTTTTCGTCCCAAGTGCAGGATTTTACACTTCTCCTTGTTGAACCTCATGAGATTCGTCTTGGCCCACTGCTCCAGTTTGTCTAGGTCTCCCTGAATCCTGTCTCTGCCCTCTAGGGTGTCTACCGTTCCCCCCAGTTTGGTATCATCTGCAAACTTACTAAGTGTGCAATCTATCCCATCATCCAGATCATTAATGAAAACATTGAACAAAACTGGCCCCAGGACCGACCCCTGGGGCACACCACTCGTTACTGCCTGCCAACTTGACATGGAGCCATTGATTCCTACGCGCTGAAACCGTTGTTCTAGCCAGTTTTCTATCCACCTTACAGTCCATGCATCTAACCCATACTTCCTTAATTTGCCAATGAGAATGCTGTGGGAAACCGTATCAAAAGCCTTGCTAAAGTCAAGGTATATCACATCAACGGCTCTTCCCGCATCCACAAATCCAGTCATCTCATCATAGAAGGCTGTTGTTGTAGTGTTGCTGGAGTTTGACATCCAGTTTCAGGTTATATAAAGAAAAAAAATATTTTGAATGATTCTAGAAACTGTCATGTAAAGAAATGCTAATTGGTTGCTGTTTGGTCAGTTTTAAAGGCAATTAACTATAGTATTTTACTGTTAGACCTTATCTCATGGCTCTATCTACTTGCAGGAGACTGGTATTTAGTATAGAAAAATCTCCCTCCATGGATGCACCTAAGATATTGCAACAATGTGTTGTCCCTTATTCTGAACTTGTAGCAAAGCACTTTTCAAGTTAGTTATCTTTCCTTCAGCTGTACACTTCAAGTTCTTAAAGCATTTGTTTGCTAAACTGGAGACTTGAATGTTGATCATTATTGCTTGACACTTGAAAATCTTTTTTAGGTTTTTGTTCTTTGTTCACAAAATAGAACTGATTATTTTATTAACTATTTGAAATGTGTTTGATAATAAAGACATGACCGTGTTCTTGAAATCAAAGGTTATACACTTCGGTCTCCAGACTACTGAAAATTAAAAAGTAATCAGGTTTTATTTCCTAGTTTACAGACCAAAGTAACAGAAAAAAATAAAGCACAAGGAAGTATTTGTAACTGAAATAGATTTTGTGAGATTCAGGCATGGATAATTTGTAGTTTTTAAAAGCTGGAAGCTAGATCTTGATTATAAAAGTGGGGATTTGTTCACTCAAATTCCTTCACATTCCAGCTTTAAGGGTCTGATCTCTTTCGCCACATTTTTAAAAGAAGTATTTTAAAAGTGTTTTATAACTACAAGTAGAACTCAGACCAGCTCTTAACTCTTCACATCCCAGTTTATAAACTACAGTTGATAATTTTGACACAAATGGATTAGATTGTTATTGTTTGAATGCTGTACCAACACTGTAAATGCTCCAAAGTAGAGTCAGAAATTGTCTCTAGTACACATAATGTATTGTCCTCTTTCTTGTATCTTGAAAATCCTTGTTTGCTTTCTGTTTCAGCATAGATGAATTTAAAATTTGCCTTGTTGATCTGAAAGGGTTTGAATGATTGAACAAAACATGAATTGTGACAGAAAATGGATGATATCTAAGTCTGGATTGTTTTTTATAGCACCTTGAAGTCTGTGTTGTAGTTTGTGTGTGTTAAAATCAGATTATTATTTCCTGGTTTTGGATTTCTTATATTTGTTTACAACTAACTGTTAAATTAGTATAAAAATTAAGTTGCACATAAAATATATGCAATTGTAGTCTGTGAAGTGACCTGTAAAGCAGACGAGTGTTATACATTTCTAGGCATATTAGCCATTCTGATCACTCTTGCCTCTCTCTTTCTTTACTTTTCATTCCCTAGTCAATTCATTTTTCAGGGCCTACATCTGGTCCAGAAAATCCCACCTCTCATGTACCAGGGGTGAGATCATCCCCAAGAATTAGGTTTCTTTTACCACATAGATCACATAAAAGCATTCCATTCTTTGCATTTCTCAGTTTCATCTCTTCTGGAAGTAGATAGCTGAGAAGAATAACAGCTAATCAGTGTGAAGGATGAAACTCCTGTTCTGACAGGATCCTGCCTGAAAATGTGTTTTGCAGGAGGTTTGTGGCTGATGATTCCAAGACCCTTATCAACATCATCCTTGAAAACAAGTGTACGTGGTTTTTAAGTTACTCTTTTTGCTGTTGCTGAATATTTTTTATGCTTGGAAGCAACTGTGGTGACTTGAAGGTTCAGAGCACCACACGGCTCAGGTCACAGTAGCATTAGTCATTACTATTTCTTAGTATATACAGAAATGTTCAGTACATACTTTAAAGTAGCCTATTGCTTGTGTTGATGTTTAATCATTACAATTTTGACAGTTTAATCTACTTTTAAATTTCTTTCATTCTACTTCAAATTGGATCACAGTGTTAGGCAGAACTTTTGGTATTTAACTTTTGGAAGGTGTTTATCTAGGGTAGTGTAAACACTAGGCCATTCCAAATTGATGGTTGTTTTCTTGTCTGTATGGTGTTTCCACAGCTGTTGCTTGGGAAGATTGCTGTCTTGCCTTGTGTACTGCTTCCATCGTATTTTGTGTTTTTTGACTTTTATTCTTGAGATCAGATTTCAACTAGTCCTCCTTTACAGTTACTAAGCTCAAAGAATGTAATGGATACCATGATTTGGATGATTTTCTTCCATAAAAGCACGTTGCTAATGAAGCTGGTAGTGAAGTGAAAGTAGGACACATTGAAAATTTATGTCAGTTATTGTCTGTTGCACAGTGTGATAAACTCAATCCCATTGTCAGCTACAGCTCTGCCTGAAAAAAAAAAAAGATGATTAAATATTGCAGGTTGTTTTTTTTTTTGTTTTTTTTTAATTTTTCTTTTGTCTGATCAAACTGCGGAACCTGCTTAAGAAGTTTGAAATCAGTAGTAACACCCTTTTGTTTAGAAAGATAGGAAACATAGGTTAAAATTTCTCTCTAGAGAATTTTGGAGGGATGAACTCATGTGATGTTAATCCACTCTCTTTTGTATGTATACAACTGACATAGACCATCAAGCCATGCCCACTGAGACCAGATGGAGAATACACTTTTAAATGCATAACACCTACAAAATGTCACAACACATATTATTGAACTTAAAGTAGAACAGATAACAGCATTCATTTGTAGATTATGCTTTTAGAATCTAGGGAAAAAATGCAATATGTAGGAGAAACCCAAGTTGCTTTGACTTTATCTACATTTTTTCTCTCATAATTAATGCAAATCTTAGAAAATAGACTGTCTGAAATTTGGACTCACCAGACAGTGCTTGAAGATTTCTTTCTTTCTTTTCTTTCTTCTTCTTCTTCTTCTTTTTTTAATCTTTTATCTCTCTTGTAGGAGATTTCTTCAAATCTTTGGGAACTTTTTACAGCTTAGTAATAGGGTATAAAGAACATCTTTTCCACTATTTAGATATAAGGCACTTCTCTTATACCCGTTTATAGGAGAAGGAGACTTGAATTCCTAACATTTATAGAAGGCTAAGCCCTTGATTCTGCTAGAGATGGGGGTGGTGTGTATCTGGAATATGTTCTGCTGTCAATCTTTTTTTAAATAGTTTAAGCTATATTCAAACATGGAAAGCAGACATCAGAAAGTAGTTTCCCAGGTAGAAGAACAAATCATTTGGAGTGTTTGTTTAACTCAGAGGGGCATATTTAAATTTGTTAAAGAAATTTTAATGAGCAAGTGACTCTCAATCTTAATGAAAGGAAAGGTGCTGCTTTGTTATAATACAAACACGTATTTAGCCATTTGCAGGTTAAAGTGCATGGAATAAGAGGTGCTACCCAGCAGCTAGAGAAGTTGCAGCTATAAATGTGAATAGATTGATCAGTGGTTGCAGTGCCCCAAGATCATTCTTTTGGGGAAAAAGTTAAGCCAAATCCTTAAAGCAATGACTGGCCTTGCATATGTGATCAGCTGGTGTGATTTAAAGATCTTACCAGAACTAACTTGGGGCATTCCCCAAGCAAGCTGTTCTGTATTTGTTTTAAAAGTAGTGCTTCGGTGCACCAAACTATGATCAGTACCTGGGCTGCTGCAAACACATATGTGAATATTATAAAAGTATCACAAAAATAACAGTAGTAATGATTAATGATCTCAAAACATTTGGAGATGCACTAAAAAATTGGGATAGTCTATTAATAACACTTTGTAGTGAAAGTAGCATGTTACATTTACAGAGCTAAAAATACATATGAATAAAGCCACATAGCACCTTTGTGAGATGAGTGGTGTTAGCCTCATTTAACCCATGAGAAAGCAAAAGCACAGAAATGACTTGTTTAAGGGCACACAGAAGAAATATACTGCACCACAAAGCCATGGAGGAGCCAGTCACAGTGCAATGCTGTGCATCTACTACACATCCAATATTAACTAACTTTTGGAGATCCATGCTCACAAAGGCTTATACAGAAATAACTTTTTTCCTGTCCATGCATGCTTTTTGTTGTTTTGAACTGTTTCTTTATTTTGAAATAATGAAGCAGTATTTTGAAATAATAAAACCTGCTTTTATTTCAAAATAGTGCTAAAATTAAAATTATTATTTTGAAATAAGCCATTTTAAGCTGTGGAAAAGGCTTATTTTGAAATAAGGACCCTATTCTTCTGCCTGCCTTCCCCAATTGCAATTAGAATGTCTAGTGAAGACTCTCTATACCTCAAAATAATAACTCCTACCTTCTTTCAAATTAGAGAGTCTTCTCTGGACTCTTAATTCAAAATAAATTTGAAGTAGTGCTAATTTGAAATAATTACTTTGAATTAAAATCAAAGTAGTTATTTTGAAATAACTATTTTGAATTAATTTTTTAAGTTTAGACATAGCCAATGGGCATCAGGTGCCTAGCTGACTTTGAGTGCTGTTGTAAATGCAACACTAGCCACCTTTCTGTATTAGACATTTAAATGCCTTTGTGTAAGTCACATCCCAAGTCTATTATTGAAACTATATTTTCCACTCTCCCAGTTACAGTGGTTTTCGTATATTAGGAAAGAATTTCCTGTAAGTCTGCATTATAATAGTGTTAGTCTGTAGTTAACTGTCTGTTATTTATCAAATAGATTTTAAAATTTGTTTTTTCATACCACCAGCATTTTAGCAAGTGTAAGCAAAGTTGCTTGTTCACAGTTTAATTTTTTTTTTTTTTTACTTGTTCTGAAAACAGATAAAAAAAAACAAGGAGAGGTAAGGATGTTTCACAAAACATATATGAAGAGATGTAGCCGTTTCATAAATTGTTGCCCTCCTCACCAGCAGCCTGCTATGGTATTTTGTTTATGAAATAAAAATCCCACATTTCTGGAGGTTGAACATGTTGCATTGGCAAGTATAAAATGTTTCTTTGAATAAATTTCAGAATTAAAAATTATCTGTCAGCTCAAGTATTTTTTATATCAAAACAAGATCAAACATCTGCTCCCTCTATCAGACAATATCAAGTAAACTTTTTAAAGTATCTTTCTTGTTATGCTGACAGCTGCATGGCTTCACAGATGTCAATTTAAGTTACCAGTGCCATTAATACTTTGCAAAGAGAGAGTCCCAAAAGAAATTACATTTTTACAATTTTTTTTCAGATGAATATTCTCTCCTCTCACCCCCTGAAAAGCAACCAATGCTATTCAGCTATGTGGTTAACAGTGCCACAGGCATGTTATCTCCAGAGACATCACAAAAATATGCTATTCTAGTAATTTATGGTTGCAATATACAGTGGAATTGACAGAAGAAATAAAAGATTCACTGTCAGTAAATGTCCATTTAAAAAAAAATCTACTTTTTAATTGATCAGTGTGTGATGTTAAAAGGATGTTTATAAATACTCAGTTAAGTTTCTAAATTCATTGGATTCAGCCAAGGTCACTTTAAAAAAAAATTACTTTCCACAAGCATTCATGAGATCCAAAATGTTCATAGAAAGTGAAATTTGAAGTGATTTCCATGATTTGATTCAGAAGTTCCGTGCTTATGCAGTCAGGGAGAACAAACAATGCCATGTGGCTTACCCTAAGTAAGGCAGATCAAATTTAGAACGTTCAAGTTCCATCCATAGTTGTAAAATAAATTAATGCATGAATTTGAATAATGAATATATTTTCACAGCATGAGGTTTTCTTGCTGATAATCCACAACTAGAAAGAGGCTAAACTTGATTAAATTGTTTCTTTCAAATCATTTGCACAGCTATGTTTTCTATGTTTTAGGAGTAATCTTGGTGCTTATAGTAAAGGCCAAGTGCATTGGTGCAAACAGGCATGCATTTATTGGGACTTCTTCAGTTGTCCTGTAATTGCTGATCATTTATTTTTTGAGCGCAGAAAAAAGTGCAAAGCTGTGAGATTCTTAGCATTCACAATTCTCATCAATTTCAGAGGACCTTTAGCGCCTGATTGGGTCTTGGTCCAAAATCTAATGGGCAGGTTTTCATTATTATTTTTATTTATTTATTTATTTATTTATTTGTTACGTGAGGGATTATTTCTTAGTGATTAGGCTGAGGCTAAGAGAGTCTTTTTACTTCCAACATGATGGTACCAAATCTAACATTTAGAAACTGAAAGTCATATTACCTTGCTGGGACCAAAATCTGCTGTCTGTACCCTGGCAAACTCCTACTAACTTCACTGGCAGTTTGTTGGAGTAAAGAATGCAAGATCATTTCCTACAGCCATATGTAAATTATTTAACTTTTTTTTTTTTTATAGATAAATGTCTACAATACAGGCTGCCTAAAACTTGTATGCTAGAGAGACAAGGTTTGTGAGGTAGTGTCTTTTATTGGACCAACTTCTGTGCCTGAAAGAGATGAGCTTTTCAGCCATGCAGAGCTCTTCTTCAGGTCATTTGTGTGCTATCACTTGGCTTGGTAAGACTGGCCATGCTTTATCCCAGTTTTATTTCTAGGTGTGCACTGTAACCAGCTTTTCCACATGAAAATTTGAAACTTGCTGTGGGCAAGATTGCAGAGGGCAATTTTAGCAAGGCTCAGGAAGGTGGACTCAGAGGGGCAACTTTGGGAGGGAATGAGGAACTGGAAGTTCCTTGTTCTCCCTGTTCTTTTTTTCACACTCTTGTAGTAGACTTTCTCTCTCTCTTCTATCTCTCATCTGAGAAGTAGGTTACTCCTCCTGTTGAGGTAAATTTAGTGGTTATATCCATTGTAAAATCACTGGTTATGTATTTGGTTGTGTTGAATGTATTTTGTGGTGTTAATGTGGGAAGTGAATGTTTAGTGCTGCTCCTCCCCAGCACTAAGCCACTTAGGGAAAAGGGAGCTAAGCAGCGGAAGGTTGCCGGCACCTGAAATCTGCCCAGCAACAGTGATCTGCCCAGCAACAGGGAAGCATGGCAGCCTCCGCTGTAAGCAGCAGCTCTCGAACTTCTGGCTGTGTAAGCCAATGAGGCAGACCATGGGCACGAAAAAGGGGGCCTAGTGATTGGCCGAAGGAGTTTGTTCTTAAGGAGCGACCTCTGAGGAGAGCGGGCTCCCTGGGCTGGCTCTCCCGGTGTTGGCGCCGCGTGTCAGGGGTGAAGAGGCTGGCATCTGCACCTCTGGCCTGCCTCAGATATCGATCCGAGGAAGGGAAAAGGGAGCCTGGGGGTCTCCTGGACAGAGACATAGACCTGAATGTCTGGTTCTATTGAATCCGAGATTCAGGCTGGAGACAGAGATCCCTGGCAGGCTCTGAAGCGGACGGGTGCTGCAGGAAATCCCCGAAGACCTGGAGCAGAGAGAGAAAGAGAGAGAACTGTGAGCTGGCTCCAGCTTAAAGACTTTGTCCTAGGGGTGAACGGGCTCTTGCTCAAGGACAGGCCGGAAGGAGGCCCAGAAGTCGCTGAGGCGAGTTTGGATCGGGTCGGCCGGGACTTCGTGGGGTCTGTTAGGAGGTTTTCGGTGTCCACGCCATCCGGCGAAGAGCAACTGTGAGGCCCTGAATGAAAGCGTGGGGTATGGGGGTCCCAGGAGAGAGGGGTACTTACCGTTTACCTGTGGAGGGCTACTTACCGTTTATCTGGGGTAAATCCGGGAGAGCACAGTCAACTTACCTGGTACAGGGGCCTCAAGTGTACTTTGAATAGGGGTCTTGGGTGTTAATGTTGTAATGCTGTTGTTCTAATACGTTTTTAATGTGTTTTACTGAGCTATCTTGTTATAGTGATAAGATTCCTCCATCCCCTTTCCCAGTCCTTTTTCCCTTAAATAAATAGGCTTGGTTTAATGAAGAATGAGGCCAGTGTGTCTGTGAGTTCACACCAAAGTCGCACAGGTTGATAGACACCTGCGGTGAGGGGGACCTGTAAAGAGGGGGGTGTCCGAAAAAGAAGGGAATAAAAAGACTCTCTCCCCTGACACTCCTTGCCCCCAGATCTAGTTAGAATCCTGTGCTCAGCTGTGGGCTGGGGCAATGGAGGAGGACAAGAATCATGGCTACTGGCCCAGGCTGGATCAGTATCTGAATGCAGATGATGGTTGTGTGTAACTAGTAGCACAGCATGGGTGACAGTAGTGTCTCCAAGTATGATGGAGGAATGATAGCTGGAAAGTTTGTTGGGGTGGAAAGGCACACAGGGTTGCCAAATGTGAGCATTCTCACTCCAGGAGGAGTACTTGAGGTGCTGTCAGTGTTACTGGGTTAGCTGGCAGATGTCTCCTACCATCGAGCGTCAGCCGCGTGTGTGTGTGCTCTTTGGGTGGGAGCTGACTCTGGCCATGTACAGCATGCTCTGATCGAACTGCCTGATAAATTCTTGCAGACTCTTTTTCAGTAATCAGTGTTGTGGCTCAGTGATTACAGGTACACTAGCACATGTATGCCTATGACAAGGGACACAACTCAGTGATCGGTGAGACTTTCCATCCCGGCAAAAACACACCTTCTAAGACCTTCTTTTATGTATGGATACAAGCAAATGATGTGTTGACCCTCTGACATGGTTAGCTACCATTCTTTACACAGTGGTTTTATCAATCCACACATCCTGACTGTATCTTTAAGAGAGGTCATGGTGTTTGAGTTATCTTTGGGGAGTGTACATGTACCATACTTGATATTGGACTGCTCTGGTGCCACCTTTCTGGAATGTGTTTGTGTGAGTGTCCTGTGCTTAGCACCTCTTAGGGATGTGTGTGTTTTTTCAATAGTAGACCTGTTTTTTGCCAGATTCTGTGAACTTGCAGGCAGGAAGGTTTGGTAGCAGGGCAAAGACTGAGTTGGCCGTACTCTTGCTAATAGCTTTATATTAGTCGGGCTTATCTCTGGGCCTTCGTACCTACAGTAGGCCCCTCATGTCAGGCCCCATAAATCAGGGTCTCTTTTTACTACATCACCTGCAGGTTTTATTTTAATAAGTGGGGCAAAAGTATATATATTTTTTAACCTCTCAGTGACAAACCCTGCAAATAGGGATATTATGTTTTTCCAGGGACACACTGTTCTCCTAGATGTTTACAGAAAGCTATTCCAAATTGAATTGAACAACCGTGCTTTCGGACATGGTAGTGAAATAGTTTTATTTCCCCATTGAAGGTCAGGAGCAGTACTAAAATCGAACACTGTTAAGCAAACTAAACATTATATCATATGGATATTTTAACAATCTAAATTACTACAGTAATTCTAGTAGTTGCAGTAGATTGTGATACACTATGATCAGAACATGTTTTGAAATGTTTTTACTGTTGTATTTTTA
Organism: Podocnemis expansa; assembly: GCA_007922195.1. Taxonomy (NCBI): domain Eukaryota; kingdom Metazoa; phylum Chordata; order Testudines; family Podocnemididae; genus Podocnemis; species Podocnemis expansa. The sequence goes on from ML682004.1 coordinate 5,867,460, forward strand.
TAGTAGATAGGATGCAATACCAATGAATGTGCTTTCTTTCAACAAATTCTGTAAGTATTTGAAAGATGAAAATCATCAAGGAAGAAGGAAAATTTAATGTGATCTAAGGAGATGGTGGTTGTGGGTTTTCAGAAGAAAAAGGGATATCCTAGGAAACTTTCTAACAGGGGAGTCTATTGGATCTTGGGCAAGTCTCTGAAGAGAAGTATTTGAAGCCCTGAAATGCGAGTCCGTTAAAACTAGAATGAACAAAGCATTCTAATGCACCTCAGAGAATAATCCTCCATTGCAGAATGATAGCATTAGAGATGTTAGGAGCTTTTCTCTTGTTTTCAATTTGTCTGATGTTACTTTTGTGCTTGTTTTAGCTCATACATGTATTGATTAATACTACTGCAGTGGGGGTTGATGTTGACTGTTAAAGTGGTGGTTTGGAAACCACTAGAAAAGTGAAGGATACATCACTTTTTGCATTTTGTGGAATTCTTTGTCATGCTTTTCTTAGGTACTGTATTGAAATTCAGTGAGCATAGAAGGTGGCAAAAATATGTGGATCAAAGCCTCCTGCTGATCTTTGTAATTATCTTTTTATTTTTTCAAAGGAATTTCTATAGGGCTACAGTGGTGTTAGCTGCTAATGTGTTGCAGATGACACCCGTGAGTCTAAAGGGTTCTTGCTATGTTGCAAAAATAGTAAATAACAGTAACAGGACCTTTTTAAAGAGAGACATTTGTGTTAGTTACTGAATACACTATTTTATGGGAATGGTAGCTTGGCAGTTGTTGTTCTGATGGTATGACTGAAATTGGTTGCAGAGTAAAAGATGCACAAAAGTACCCCAAAAGGGGACAGAAGCAAGGAAAAACAAACTAAATAGACATATAATGTGGATATTTTAACAATCCAAATAAAAAAAAAACCACTAATGAAACCTACAATATGGATTTCTGCTCTTTCAGAATTCAGAATTTTGGTGATCAGAGGTTATTCTTGCTAGTCCAATAGTCGTGGTTCCTGTAGGAATAGTCTCTTTCAAAGAGGAAAGCTCATATATTATGAAGAGAGGAATGGAACACAGATATATATACTTCCCCATAGATTTAGGGTTTATTTACATGTGTCAATATGGAAAGATAATAAAATTAATGAAATGTGAGAATTTAAAAAGTGGGTTAGTTAAACTGCACTAAATTCCTCTGAGGATTTACTATTACAGAATTAGGGCTTGTCTACATGGCTTCACAATTTGGACTAGGGGAATGGGAATTATTTCATGCACTAGAATCATAGGCTATGTTTACATCTAACTGCTTAGTTCGGACTTGCTTAGCTGAAATTACAGGAGCAGTTTGAAGTTAGTTTGAACTAACCACTTTTTTAGTTTGAACTAGCTGCACTTTTTTTTAGTTTGAACTAACTTTTTAGTCTGAACTAAAAAAGCACGGCTAGTTTGAAGTAAAAGTTAGTTCAAACTAAAAAAAAATAAAAAAAAAAAGATTAGTTCAAACTAACCGCCAATTCAAACTCATATTATTGAAGCTAGCATGATTACATTGTGCTATTTCGAACTTACCGTGCAAACTGACTAGTTTGAGCTAAGCTTTGCTTAGCTCAAACTAAAAAAAAAAAAAAAAAAGTTTGAACTAGGTAAAACCCAGTTAGACAGGAAGCAAGTTAGTCCAGATTAAGTCTCCTTAATCTGAACTAATTTGCTAGTGTAGACATTACCATTGAAACTTAAAGGACTGTGTTCTGAAGTTTCCTGAATATCCCTGTGTAGATAAGCCCTTAGGTTTTGGTGGAGGAATTCTTTTGGAGTCTCCTTTCCCCTTTGTTCATCAGGAAAGTACAAAGTTTGGAGAGCCAGTGCTTGTGCCTCTTCATTGCTCAAAGTAAATTAGGCTTTGAACCTTTATTTTATCTTTTCATCCACATTTTTGTCTTAACGGATCTTGACTTCTCCATACAACTGTAGGATGAGTACTTCACTAACAGGTGCAAGCTTGTAGGCTTACAGTTTCCTCCTTCTTGTACCCAAGTTGTGAAAAGACAATGAGTGGTGCAGCCATGCCAGCTTAATTTCAACTGGTATCTCGAATAGACTTAAGCACAGTAGTAATTTTCAGAATAAGAAATTTACCCTTCATGACTTGAAAAGCCAGTTGAATAAGTACAGCATGTAAGTATCGTGAGTCAATTCCTGACTTAACTGAAATCAATTCAGAAAAATCCATGTTTTGTAGTGGTACCAGGATTTCATTCCCTGTGTGTTTATAGATGTCTGATTAGAGAATAATTTGCTCTTTATTTATCTTCATCCACAAACGCCCCATATTAAAGAGACCAAAGAGAGCTAATCACAGAGTGCACCAAAGCCCACTTATTCATCTCTAAGGGGCTTCATGCCTTTATTGTTTATTGGAAAGGAGTGTTGGACAATGATCTCATTTCAGAAGTTTATGAAGTTCAAAAGTATTAACTGATAGGCCCAGAAATGTTGCATGTTACAAATAACAATATCTATGTCAATATTTTTGTTAAGAAAAGATGTAAATAAGTAATATCTTTGGACAAACAACTGAAAAAGGAAGTGTTTGAGTAAAAAACAGTGACTTGAATTGTTTAACAGAGAATGTATATACAATAATATGGATAATCAGCTTCGACCATTTTACATTATAAATTGTACTTTATAAATAAATATTTTCACCTTCTGTCCCATTTCAGATTTAAGTTTAATGCTAATTATTCTCCTTTTGCTTTTCCTAGCTAATTCCAGTCTTCTTGGTGGTGGAGGGGGTAAGTATTTTTAACATTCTCCTTACTCTCAAAAATAATTTGTATGCTCGATGAACAAAAATAGTATTTAACAATTCTTATAATTGTAATCGACACAGTGCATCTTGTGAATTTACAGTAAATCCCAAATGTAAACCTACCTGAATGAGAAGCAAACCAGGCAAGCTTTTTTCCTTTCCATACAGTCAGGAGGTTGTGAGCATTCCTTTCAGAAATGAACCTCACAACTGTCACCCATTCCCATTTCACTTTATGCTTAGGCTACTGTGCCATATTCTGTTTGGGCTACACCATAGTGTCATTCAAAAATCAGAAACTAAACTGCATTATCTTAAGTTGCACTGTTGCACTTTAGTTGAATCTTTAAGTGTTTCAAGGACACCTGTGTTCTATGGATAAATATCAGATAAAATATTTGAGAATGATTAGCAATTTTAATTACTTGGTAAAGAAAATTGTTATTCATAATTTTTTTGGTCTCGTAATCTATCTCTATTTTTTTTACTTCTACTTCAGTATGGAAGCTTAAAATTGTGAGTTAGTGAGAAAATATTGTTTCTAATGTTGTTGAGAAACAGCATTTTTCTCTTTTACCAAATGACTTCTTTTTATTTTTCACGTACTGTGATATTGTAGTCTTAAGAGTTTACAAGAGTTAACCACTGAAAAAAATCTTGCAGGGATAAATTTCAGCATTTCTCTTCTGCACTCTCTTTTTTGCAGAGCAGGGGAAAGGTTCCATGCCTGAAATTTCACAATATAGTAGCTCTATGACAGCTATTAATCTTTCTTGGCCATAGTTCAAAGGATGTGGTGATCTGCCTCCATATGCAACTGGATAGGAAAGAACTCAGTAAAAAGATTGCTATTGTTTTTGAGATTCAGAATGATAAATCAAACCTTTGTTTTAATGACCTTAACAGTGTAAGCAACCATTATTTCTGAACCATAAAGAATGGTTTCTCATGTGAAAAAGTACTTTGAAACTGCATTGAGAAAGAGTTAGAAACGTAAACAGATTTTTAGTTCAAATATGTTTTAGAATATAAAACTACAATGAAGTGTTACCAAATTATCTTCCAGTCAAGTTAATCTGTTTCTATTTCTTTGAGGCAGTTGTTTGTGGTGCATCAAATTTGGCTTTATTATTTTTATTTATCATTTATATTACCATATCACCTTGTGCCTTGCCCTAAGTAATCTTTCAATAGTGATTGAGGCTCATAAGGAAAGATTATTATGCTACCTCTTGAGTGTTTATTTCCATTTGATAACCTCAAAAATCAATGCAAGATCTCAAATTCCAGTCAAGTTTCTAGAGAAATGGTTATTGTAGAAAGGTTTAAGTTATTGGCTTTCAGTAGTATTTATTCAGCTGCACTTTACTTCAGAAGTTGGTATCCTGTTACTGTGGCACCACAGAATTTAACTTGTCCTCTTCACTTAGTCTGACAGACAAGTTGAGGACCAGTTCCCAATTGGGATTTTTCTCCTTTTTTCAGAGCACCCTTCTCTCCTTTTCCTGTTTGATTCCTGGCTGACACAAAGGAATGTTCAAAGAGGGTGACCTTTGCTGCCTCATCTTGGTGCCATTTTTGTTTCTTAATCCAGAAGGTGGAAGACACTTGCTCCAAAAGGCAGACACTGATCTGGAATCTAAAATAAGTTTGAGAGGAAGTGAGGAAACTGGTTACTAAAACTTTAGAAATTCAAAATACCACCATGAATCAAGGTGTTTGCCTGGTGTTTGTGGACCTGAGACTGCCTAGTTCTAAATTCCCATTGCTTACTCTCTCTAAAAGTACTTAAAAAGGCAGGTCTGTACTGATGGCAGCAAATTTGCTAATATTTTCAAAAGGTACCTGTGATTTCAATGCTTCCATTTTTTACACCCAATTTGTAAACATCTTTAAAGTTGTCTGAATTTGAGGTGATGAGGGGACTTAACATTCTCTGAGAACCAAACATCTTAAGATGCCTACTTAAGTTGGACACTCAGAAAAGGAGATGTCCAGAATCACATGTTTTGAAAAATGTTAGTACAGTGATTAAAAGTGTGGGCCCCATCCTGGATGCCTTGCTAACAAGTAAATCTGCAAGATCTGGAACCATAGTTTTTTCTGCTTCATAGTCCATCTTTTCTCCTTTCCCTTACCACTTCTCTGTTTCTCTGAAGAAATCTCTCTTGCTTTGTTTTCCTTGACTAAAGTAATCACACATTGCATGATAATCTTTGGGTCATCCTTGCTATTCATACATTCAGTTCAAAATTATAAATTATTTAGTAACCAACTAGCTTTTTCTGTAGGTTTTAAGCATACTTAATTATCAAAGATGACATTGGTTGTATGTACACCCTGATGTCACTAACAGTATTTATTATTTTTATGTGTGTGAGGTAGTTAAGGAGGGAGGGGCCAATTTAACTTGTTATCTTTTGGAATGTAGATACTATCAATAGATCAAACCGCCTCCATGCTCCTATGTGAAGACATAGTTTAGTTCAGCAAAATAGCTCTTTTGCCAGTTTAGCTTAAACCAGTTCCCAACGGAAACTATATCAAGAATAGAAGCAAGGAGTCCTATGTCTTTAAAGACTAACAGATTTATTTATCGCATGGGCTTTCATGAGAGAAAATCTCACTTCTTCAAATGCTTTGAAGTACAGCTTTATTGCTGATATAATCAAGTCAACCCTAGAACTTTTGCCAATACAATTAATTCAGTCAGCAGTGGGAAAAAATCACACCCTTGCTTGACATATCTGTGCCAACAAATGAAGTATAGTCTAGGCCTGCTTCTATGGTCTTCAGCCTATAATTGAAATGAATATATGTAGGTAATCGTGATCCATATCTTTAATTTCTAAGGGTGTTTCATGACTATATAAACAGGGAATGAAATAGAAATCTTGCACTTGATATTGTTTTTACTAGTAAAATAAAATAAAGTTCTATGTTTTGCCAAGAACTGCATCTGGTGTACTGATGTATTGTAAACCTTAAATATTCCATTAAGAGGCGAAAGGGGGATTTCAGTGAATCATTGCCCACAAAGATTGAGCATTGTTACTTCATACAGGATGGTATGAAGGCCTGGTGTACACTAGAAAATTAGTTTGGCATAACTATATTGCTTAGGGTATGGTTGTGTCTGTACTTAAGTGCTATTGTGGTGCAGCTGTGCTGTGGTAGACTTTTAAGAGTAGACAAGCCTGAAGGACCTTTTCATATTTTGTTGGTTCATATCATTCATTTTCCACACAGGCGGTTCTTTCTGACAAGTAGTCACATTAATGACCCACCCATTCTCAATTGTTTGTTTTTAACCAAGATCCCAGGGGAATGTCAGTGGAAAGTTTGACAGTAGCAGTGCCAAGTCTCTCTGAGCCAAGAAAATAAAGAATGTGGTTTTTGTTTTGATTTGGTTTGGTTTTTAAAGTTCATTTATAGGATATTGGTGACGTTTGGGTATACTTACAACCAATATCATCTTTGATGAACAAATGTCTCATTTTAGCATTCAGCTACCCTCAAAAGCTGCTTGTTGCTTTGTACATTGTCACATCATCTTGTAGCCATGCTGGTTCCAGGATATTAGAGAGAGACCAGGTGGGCAAGGTCATATCTGAAGAAGAAGTTCTGTATAAGCTCAGAAGTTTCTCTCTCTTACCAGCAGAAGTTGGTTCAATGAAAGATATTACTTCACCTCACCTCTCTGACATCATCCCTTAGATATTTAAGTGTGAAGACATAAAACTCTCCTGGAAAACTATGGTCATCTAGAAAAATTGATGAACTGAGGCAAAAGGACTATTAACCTTAGTTACACATTAACCCCTTAATATACTTTGTTAGAAGGTATCTGTTGCAATTTTATAATTTTTAACTAAAGAAAATTTAATATTGAACCTAATTCTCCAATTCTCATTCTAGTCCCTTGCCTCTCTTTGAATAGGACAGATTTGATTATTACTGAATCTAGAGCTGGGTTGTCCATTCCATGGCTGGGAGGTCAGAGTCCAGCCTGCCAAAAGCTGCTGTCCAGCTTGCTGTGGCCTTGGAGCAGCCACTCCCTTCCAGTCCTGTGTTGCCGGACAGGTGCAGTAGCACCACTTCCACCCCTGAGCCCAGAAGCATCTCCTCCCTTGCAGTCCCTTCAAGCTCACTGGCCCCCTTAGTGGGGGGGGGGGGGAGGAGAAAAAAAATTGCAGTGTAGTCCGTCACAGGAAAAGGCTGGGCACCCATGATCTAGAGGTTTCAGTACTATGACAGTACATTAGCCAGTCATGTTCTTTTATATTTTTACTTTCTGTACAGAAGCAGTACTGGCTCTCCTGTGTCTGTGCATTCATACTGCCAGTTTGATGTTTTTGTTGAGAGTACAGTACTAGGTTATCAGGATCTTCTCAATGTGTTGTGAATCTTCCCACCTTCTGTACTCACCTTTTTAGAAATCAGCTGTGCTATTTCCTTAACATTTAGAACTGTGCAAGTAGAGATTGATGGGTTCTGGACACTATGGCTATGTCTACATTAGAAAGCCTATTTCAGACTTGCTTAGTTCCATGGCTTCTTAGTTTAAAATAACTTTTTAGTTCAAAGTAGCTGTGATTTTTATTTTTTAGTTCAAACTAACTTTTTAGTTTGAACTCAAAAAGCACAGCTAGTTTGAACTAAAAGTTAATTTGAACTAAAAACTGCTGTTAATTTGAACAAACTGCTTAGTTCAAACTAGCATGGCTACATTGTGCTAGTTCGAACTTATGTAGTTCGAACTAGCACAGCTACGTCATGCAAGTTTGAACTAAGCGCAAAGTTCAAACTAACCATTGGAAATAAAAAAAAAAAAAACAGTTCAAATTAGGCAAAGCCTAGTGTAGACAGGGATCACATTAGTCCAGATAAAGCCTCCTTAAAATCTGAACTAATTTGCTAGTGTAGACATAGCCAGAGAGACCACTCTGTTCTTTGACTGCAACAGTATAGCTGTCTCAAGAAAGGTTCCTGTTCAATCTGAACTAATCTAAAAACTGACCCAGGAAAACAGTGAGGTCTTTTCTGCGTTGGTTGGGGTACACGGTGTTCTGCATGTGTAGTGACTCAGAACCAAAGATGCATATAGAGTTGGTTGAGGTCTGTTAATTGGCCAAAAAGATATCATCTGGATGTGTTGATTCATGTACTTGCCTGGGTTCTATGATTCTTAGACTGGTGGGTGAATCCAGACAGTATTTGTAAGAAGTTCCTTACTCTCCACCTTTCCTCACAGAAGACATTAGTAACTGGTGTGTGCACTGAAAGATGGGAGTACTCTCCTGAACAGGATACAAATACCAACAGAGCTTTTCTGCCTTCCATCAAGGAAGTGATCACAGAAGTAATAACAGACAATATAACCACGTTTTACCTCAAGAAGCAGGGGAAGACGGGGCTCAATTCTTCATATCAGGAATTGGAGTATTAATAGGAGTACTAATAATTAATGTATTAATTAATTGGTTTTTTTGGTTGAAAACCATGCAACTCACAGAGCAGATTGCCTACCAGGGTAAGATGCTTTCACTGACCATCTCAGCAGGGACTTCACACAGGATTACGAGTGGTACATTTAAAATGACAGAGTGAAGACAATCTCTTACAATTGAGATACCCCAGTGATGACCTACTTTCAAGAAGGGAAGACAGAACATAACATCTCTTCTGTTCTCGGACAGAGCTGGGTAAAGGCTCAGCCACAGATTCATTCCTGTTCCCGTTGGTACCGAGTGCCACAAAGAAGTTGATGCTGTAATATACTAAGATTGTTCCTATAGGTTGATGTGGCTGAGATAGTACTGGCTCTTGGCCCTACAAATGCTCTTGATCCAACTTCCTTGACTTTTCCCCCTGACTCAGAACTTTTGATCATGGAACAGTGGCCAAGATCTGCGCCTACAATCTTTGGGACTCCGTCTCACAGTGTGACTGCTGAAAGGCTAGACCCAGACATTTTGAGGATCTGTTTACCATCAAGTCTGCTCTCAAGTTGAAAACATCCTCATCAGTAGCAAAAAAGTTTCCAACAGAAAAACTTACCCTGTAAGTAGGAAGAGATATTCCATCTGTGCCACTAGTCATCATCCTTGTCTCTTTGAATTGCAGGTTTACCTTCTCTTGTCATCCCTAACATAACTGAGGAAGTTGGTCCACCTCACTTGAGATTCCTCATAAAGGTGGTACTGAACTATGTAAAGGGGCAACATGGCCGCCAGACACCTGTCCATCAAAGTCTGACTCGAGTGCTTTGGGGTCCACACACAACAGTAGTGAAGTATATATGTGTGTAACAAATCTTGAAGAACACCAGTTACCAGTCAAGTAAATAACCATTGTTTAATTGATATTCTGATATTTTGGAGTAGAATATAATCCTCTAAAATTGCTGAGTGTGGTTTGATGATCCTGGTTCTCTATTTCTAGGTTTTATTTAGGTCAGGCCAGAGGCATATGGACTTCCGTGTACTTCAGCTGTTTTTATAAAACACTTTCCCAGGGTAGGTCTCCCAGAGTTCCATTGTAGCCTAGCCTTTCCTAAATAGGTCATTTAGTTTAGATCAGTTTTGTGTTTTCTTCCGCTTGTTCTTTCTTTGTGCTGTTTTTCCTTTGACTTCTGTTCCCAGAAAGGCTGTTTTTAATTATCTGGGCCTCAGGCTCAACTTGAACTTAAATATTGTAGGGTTCCCCCCCCCCCATTAGTGTTGTATCTGGATATGTAGTGAGAGGAGATATATAAGTAAGGATAGTTTATTTTAGATTCTGAAGAGTAAAACATGCATTGCTCTCTGTACCTGGAATTTTATTTGCTCAGTAGATCTCATGTGGTAGGTAATTCTCTTCAATATCTTCTGTTATATTATTTGATTGTAGTTGAATTTAAGTGCTTGGTTGGTTGAATCTAAGTATGCTGTAGATCTAATATTTCTTCTGGAATTGTTAAGCCCTCTCTGCTACTGCAGAATCCAATCAGTGTGTTTGTGTGTGTGTGTGTGTGCGCGCGCGCGCACACACTTGTATTACTCTTTCATAGATTTGTTGACTCATCCCTCTGCTGCTTCCCTTTTTTAGCCATGTGTATACCAGTAATAGGAGCTTCTGGATTGATTTAGCTATACCTATTGATTTAGTAATTCCTCGTTTCTTTGTCTGATAGCATACTTTTACAAAGGGCCTTCAGACAATAATTCAGTGATTGCTTAAATGACTCCACACAAAATAATTTTGTTTTTGCAATAATTGATTTTAACATAGAGATTTAAAGTGAAGTGTTCAAGCATGCGTGTACTTGCTACTGTACCCTGATTACATTTTTTCTAGCTCATACATTTCTAAAACATATGATCAGAACACAGTCCTTTAAGGCAGTGTTCATCATTTAGCCAATATATAATGAGTCTGAAAATAAATTTTTGTTATGAATAGGTTCTAAAATTTGACGTGACCATATTGTGTTGACCTATTCAGCTGTTGATTATACCTGCTAATGTTGCTGCATCATTCAGCCAGTAGGAGTCACTAACACTAACAGTTAGTGGAATGTTATGTTTCCCGTAAGGAGCTGAGCATGCTGACTTCAACATTTTCTTAGCTCATACATGAATATGGGACTTGAACTGTGTTCCTCTGCTCGACAAGAGTTTGTGCTACTATTAGACCATTAAATTGACAAACATTAGTTTTTTGTTCAACATAATTAAATTTTTGTCCACCTAATAATAGAGCTGCTACAAAAATAAGTAAATAAGAAATGTACTGCGTAAGTTCCATGTGTATTACTTCCATTTAAGGACACCACCCTGCTGAGCAAATATACAACACTGAGCCATTTCTGCAAAAAATGAAGTAGATCCTTAGCTAATAGTGGTACTGGAATATACCATCACTAAAATAGAGATTTAGATGATGACCATGACAAATCCTAGCAGGAAACCGAGGCCTATAAACTCATAGACTCTAAGGTCAGAAGGGAACAATTTGATCATTTAGTCTGACCTGCAGAGTCCAAGCCATAGAACCGCATCCACCCACTTCTGCAATAAACCACTTAGTTATGACTACTTTCTTAAAATCCTCAAATAATTATTTAAAGATTTCAAGGTACAGAGAATCAACCAGCAATTGAGTCATGACCCATGGTACAGAAGAAGGTGAAAATCCCCCAAAGTTTTTGCCAGTCTACTATTGGGGAAAATTCTTTCCCAACCCCAGTATGGCAATCAGTTAAATCCTGAGCATGTGGGCAAGACTCATCAGTCAGATATCCAAGAAAGAATTCCATGTAATTATTCAGATCCCACCTCATCAATCATTCCATTGGCATATCTGCTACCAGAGCCAAAGATCAGTTTACAAGGCTGTCACATAATGCCATCTTTTCCACAAATTTATCAAGCTCAGTTTTGAAACCAGGTAGGTTTTTTTGCCACCTTTCGGAAGGCTGCTCCAGAACTTCTCTCCTCTGATGTCTAGAAACCTGTGTCTAATTTCAAGTTTAAACTTTCCTGATGGCTAGATTATATCTATTAGTTCTGGTGTGCACATTGGTGCCGAACTTAAATCATTTCTGTACCTCCCTGGTATTTACCCCTCTGATGTATTTATATAGAGCAATCGTATCTCCCCTCAACCTTCTCTTTGTTTAGGCCTACTAAACCAAACTCTTTGAGTCTCTTCTCATATGGCAGGTTTTCCATTCCTTTGATCATCTTAGTAGCTCTTCTCTGTACTTGTTCCAGTTTGAATTCATCTTAATTAAACTTGGGGGAACAGAACTGCACACAGTATTCCAAAAGAGGTCTCACCAGTGTCTTGTATAACAGTATTAACAGCTCCCTGCTCTGCTGGAAATATCTCACCTGATGTCGCCAAGGACTGCATTAGCTTTTTGCATGGCCACATCACACTGGTGGGTCATAGTCATCCTGTGATCAGCCAATATCTCCAGGTCCTTCTCCTGCTCTGTCACTTTCAATTGATGTGTTCCCAGCTTATAGGAAAAGTTTTTGTTATTAGTCCATGTTTCTTCTTTACATGGTTTCTTCATGGGTGCTTTTTTCAAGATCATTACTTACAATACATACTTAAAAGTCAGTACTGAGGATCATAAACTGATCCCTACTCTGGAAATACTGCATCCTGCATATAGTATACATACCTTATTTGAATTGTGCAAATGAAAAAATAAAATTAAGCACATTCTCCAAGGATATACCAATATAGAATGTATATTTTTCTTTAAGTCTGTTCTTATAAAAATAGGGTAGACATTCTTGGCTTTGTTATATACTCATATAACATTGATTTTCTAAAGCTTTTGATTAGGGTGCAATTTTGGAACCGTTGTGTGATAAGATTCTGTAGAGTCTGCTTCACTTTGAGAAATCCAGTTCCTTTGCCCCACCTCTGGAGTCTTTCACTTTTAAAGCAAAAATGGTTTGTGTGCTCCTCAGTGTAGAAAAGATAAAGGCCAGTCTACAGAAAAAGTCAGGTAAAACAATTTTTTTCACATAACAAGAAGTAGGGCAGAGGCCTTAAACTACCTGTGTTAGGAATTTAGTTTCTTTGATGAAGAAGAATGTGTTTCTTGCCATGAAAACTGAATTGGAGTGTTAGGAAATGGCAAATACTGCTCCCTATTTATAATGAAAAAGACATGAAAGCAATTGTTTGAGTTTTTGTTTATATATTTACAAGGCTGCTAAGGTTAGCTTGAAATAAAATACTTGGCTGGTATCCTTAAGTTAAGATCTACAAATTGAGACAACTGTCACAGTCAGTCAGTTTCATGCCTAACAACCTTGACAATGTCCCTTTCTATGGAATAAGAATGAGCAGAATGCTGCACTGAAAGTCTGTTTTGTTTGATTTGAAAAACCACTCCAACCCTATTTTTCAAATTAAAGGCTTGATCCTGTTTTCATTGATAATAGTCATAAAATTCTCATAAACTTCAATGGGAACAAAAGTAGGATTGGTCTTTAAATGAGAAAATGTAGATCTTTTTGGCAGATGCAGACCCTTTTATTTTTATTTTCTTGGCTTTAACTTAAAATCTTACCCTTTAAATCAATAAATAAAGTTTGCATGATATAATTTAAATGTTGCATAAACAGCAGAAAATACATTGATGCTGTTTAAGAAACCACAAAACTCATTTAATTTTGTCATATTTGAGATATAAATTAAATATTCACAAATATTTCACCCTAAGTGTAATTTTCTGCATCGAGGCATAATTGTATAGAACCAAAACAGGTTCAGGACACCAGCACCAGTGATACAGCCTCAGGAAATGTTTGGCCTACATGCAGAAATGCAGATACTTTGCTATATCTGATATCCCTATGAAGGTTGTCATTTTGGTATGGAAGGAACTAGATTCAGATTATGCCAAGGACTTTTGCTGAACAGTATAATCTCCATTAAAGCAAGATGAATCAGTGAAGTGTATTTCCGAAGGCCAAAGCTCCATATATCATGGAGCAAATTACACTTAAACTTTATGGCTGTGACACTGAAATTTGTACTAGAGTTGCATTGAATTTTGCACAAAAAGTTTTTAAAATCAGTTGATAACTTTCCATCCACACACACACGCACACACACACACACGTAACCCGCTCCCCAACCCCCCAGGAAGTGAAAAACGTATCCAGTATCAAACAATAGAACCTCTGCAGACGGGTAAGACCTAGCCATGCCCACCATCCCCAAACATTCAAAAACTCTGATTCAGGCCCCCAAAATTATTAATTTAAAACAGAACAATTAAAAATTGAGGTTTGTTTTACTTGCCTTAGAGTTTTTGAGCCTTTAGGTTATACTTGGGTCACATTTTCCAAACTCTTCTCTGGAACACGAAGGCTAAAAAGATTCCTGCTTTTTACTGGACTGGACTAAACTTAGTAAACATATGAGGACTGCACAAATGCAAATTAACCTGTTAAGCCTGGAACTTATACTATGAACAAAAAAACTGTTAAAAGACTATTAAAATTGCACACTTAAACACTCAAACAAAATTTTGGAAATTGATGTATATCCTTTCTTTGGGCCCCTTATTTGTATGCATTTTGATGATCTTAAATTACATGATCACACAGAACTGCTGCCTCATTCACGGGATGGATGGTGCTCATTTAAAGAGCAACCATTCACTACTATTTTTTATTGTTGTTCACTGTGTGGGTGAACCAAGGGCCAACCCTGCTCTGGAAATGAAAATATTGATTTTCTCATGAGGATAATCATGATAGTAACAGAATATTTTGCAGAGATTAATTAATTTATTTTTACATAAAGCCTGTGAGATGAGGGGGGAAGGTATTATTCACAGTTTACAGATAAAGAAATAAAGCACACAAATGAAGGCTAAATTTTCCACTAATTTTAGGTGTTTAATTGAGGATCTAGGATCTGACTTTTCAGAGTACTGAGCATTCTGTAATACTTCCTACATTCAAAGCTCAGTTCCTGTGATCAGATGCCAAGATGCAGGGTGGCTAACCTTGCATTTTAGTTTTTACTGACATGAAGATCTGAAGCTGAGTGTGTTTGTGTTTTTTTACTTACATGGTAAACTTTTTGCTGACATCACGAAAAGTCCCATAACCAATGCAATAATGTTAGAATTCAGTAATTGTATTGTAATGTCAGCAGCAGAGAAAAGGCAGGGCTGCTGGGCTGGAGAGATGGAAAATATAGAAGGGAAATGGAGCGAAGGGAAGGAGAAAGATAAAAGAATGCTGGGCCAGGGCCAGTGAGCAGTGATGGGGAAGGCTCTGGGGAGGTGTGGCAAGGTTCACATCACAGGCAGGATTGGGGACTGTGCATGCATCCTCTCAAAGAGCACAGAGGGGCCCTCTGCACATCTTTCTTGCCAGTGCTGTGCTTGTGCTCAGTCAGGCTCTCTGGGTGCAGAAGCAGCCTCTGCTGGAAGAGCTGCAACTCATCCCCTAGGGCTCAATGGGGCATGTGGCGGCTGGAATCCAGCTGCAAAAATGCCTCCCCCTGACCCCGCCATGGAGAGCAGTAAAAGCTATTGCTGAGCACTTTTGACTAAGGAAAGGCCAGAGGTGTCTTCCCCCAGGCCCCTTCATCAGCCCCACAGCCCTATCTAATCTGCATTCTGCCACTTGGATCAGACCCATGGCTTCCACTTCCAGCCTTATGACCCAGGAGGCAGCATCCAACTGCTCCGCTCACTGTGCGAGCTGCCAGCCTGCTCCTCCTCCATGCTGGCTGGGTGAGTCCTGTTACCATTACAAGGGCTCCAGGGCCAAAGTCGTAAAGCGGAAAATGGAGAGGGACCATGTAGCCCTTGATTTCCCCCAATGCTGCTCCGCTAAACTGGAGGTCTGGAGGCAGCACACCTATTCAGGGAGAGTCTTTGCTTTTAGTTATAGGTGTTATGTTCCTTTACCCTCTCAAGAGATTGTGGACAGAAGCCTCACAACAACTTCTCCACTATCTGGGCCTGTATAGGTGTTAATTTTCTCTTTGGTATGGTTACCTTCTATGCAGAAGGGTACAAAGTGTTCTCTCTTCTTTATCTACCATAGTGTATCAGGAATGGTGTTTGTAGGCTTTGAAGTATTAATATTTGTATAGAAAAAACACTGACATACTAATGATAATTTCAGTTCACCCATCTTCAAAGCATCTGGCGAAGTGGGATTTTCTCCCACGAAAGCTTATGTGAAAAATAAATCTGTTAGTTTTTAAGTGCCACACGATTCCTTGTTTTTTCGTTTTTTTTTATACTAATGATAGCAATTTTCCACTTGTTACCATGTCTGATTTAATTGTTTTTCTTAGCATACAAATGAGACACAAATACTAATAGTATTGACATTTAAAGGAAACCTTTTCTGCCTCACCATTGGGTAAATCTTTCCCTGTGTGTCTCATTTTGCAGTAACACAACAGTCAATGTGTAGCAGTTTCAAGGAATGTTAACATCTCAATTTATTTCTTCACACATCTGTCAGTAATGATGGCTGGAAGTTTCTATTAGTTCAATTTAAATATATTTAGAACTGCTTTCTGCTCTGTATTTTTAGTTTCACATGTTGCAATGGCTTAGGATCCATTAGAATTTTCCATCACTGTTGCTGATTTGGGGTTTGGCACATACCTCACACTCCATGACAGAGCCGCCCAAGTTTATTTAAAAAAGGATTTTAACTAAGTAGGTGTCTCTTCTGCCTGAATTCATGGAATGCTGTTAAGACTATGTCCGTGCTTGTCAGCTTACCTGTGAACTTTTTGCTATCTTTTTAACAATTCCTTGTGCAAGTTGAAAGACAGTCTTGACTAGAACTGTTTGCATTAGAATAAATTCCTGTACTATTTTAAAGATTGAGAATTTCAGCTTTGAAATGATGCAAAAGATCCTTGTTATGGCATATACCTCTCATATAAAAGGTTTTTAAATTGTGACATTTTTTCAAACAAGAATGGAATTTCAATAATATTGTTACAATGGGCTGTGTCCACACTTATGCAGTTAAATTGATTTACCGGTAAGTTAAATTGATTTAATAAAATTACTATAAAATCATTAAATCGATTTAAGTTAAAATGATTTAACAAATCCCCACTAGAAGCTCAAATTGAACTAGCATGTCCACGGACAGGTCTTGCTAGTTTGACTTAGGAGGGGCACCATGGGAGGTGTGGCAACATGTCCCCCTGGAAGGGCCATGCCCCAGCTCAATATATAGAAAAAGGACAGCACCCTGGGAAAGAGAAGGGCAAAAATGTTAAATGAAAGTAACAGTTAAATTGAAATAACACATTCGCACTGTGTTATTCTGAAATAAGTGTCGATTTAACTATCATTTCAATATAATACTAGGTTTTATTATATCGAAATGACTTCCCTTATTTCAAAATGAGGGATCTTCTTATTTCAAAATAAGGAAACATAATGTGGGCATGCAATCTTTTAAATTGAAATAATCAACATTATTTTGGTTTAAATACTAAGTGTGGACATACCCATGTAGAATGATAATTCAATTAACCCATTAAGTAAGAACTGTATTTTTATCCTGTTTTACAGGCTTTTATTATACATCTGTATTTGTATAAACATAAAGTTAAACAAAATAGAAAAGTGAGAGAACAATTCTAAATTAATGCTAGTTCTAAAACTGCAATCTCTATTCATAATAACTCTTGTTAGCAATGAATGATTGTCTATTGTGTGTCATGCTATGTCTAGGGATCCTTAAATTCTCTACAATGTAGCAAACTACACACTGTGTATAAAGATCACTTCATTCATCTCTGTGGTGAACGACAGTACTTAAATGTGGCACAGCAGCACTATACAACAGTTGAGTTGAAAATGGTGGGGCATGTGTAATTACCTATACAAATTCAGCTACTCACCAGTGAAAATATTAATTCCTATTGGGAAGACAGTCTGTTATAATAGTATTATATTAATACTGAGAAATCCCATTGTGCTGGAAATGTACAAAGTAAAATAAGGTGCCTGTTTTACTAGGCTATGTAGTCAAAACTATTTGGCATGGGAGGTAAACAGAGGCACAGAGAGGGGGAAGTGCCTTTTTTAAGGTCAGCGAGCAGGTTGGTGGCTTGGTCATGGAGTTGAGGTGCCTCCTGCTGGTCACTCTGGGGGTTAGGTCTTTCAGCCAATTCCTCTTCCTCAGTTCCCATGCCGTTGCTCCAACTCTGTGGTCTGCTTGTAGCCTCTCTTGAAGCCTCAGGAGCTTCAGCACCCTGTTTGTGTCTCAGCCATATGGCCATGTCACTGTCCGTGTTCCCGCCACTTAGAGAGATTTAATTTTTCGATAGACAGTTTTACCACTCATTGCCTTGGTGCCACTTGTCCAGTGGCTGGTAGGGGATCTTCGACCCACCTCTTCTCCACGTTACAGTCCAGTGGCTCTCAGCTCAGCAGTCTGGACCTTAATGCTCAATCCCTGGGCTGCAGCTGCTTCCTACTATTGGTTCCCTTTTTTCTTCCTAGTAGTACCAATTCCTGAAACACCCTCTCTCTTCCCAGCAGTCCCCACTCCCTCCTCCCTTTCTCCTGTCACTGTCTGTCTCTATCCCACCCCCTCTTCTTTCAGCTCCTGAGCTTTATAAATCCTGCCTATTCCTGCCCATCTCATCCTTAATTAGCTGTCTAATGGGCTAATTGGCCCATCTGGCATGAATTAAACCCTGCAGGGTGAGTGTGGGGGAGTCACCCCATCACAGCCAGCAATAGGACCCTGAGTCACATTCCTAATTAATAGCTCTAGGCACTGGACCAGACAGCCTGGGACTCTTATTTGATCAGTATCTTGCATAGCTCCTTTAGCACAGGTTTCCTTGACGGTGCACTTGTTCATTATTATCTTAGAAACAGAAGTACCGTGCCACTTTCTACAGCAGGAAGGTATTCTCTGGAGGTCTCTCATATGAAAGCTGGTCAGATTTAACCTTACATAGTTTATGAGAGCTGAGGAGATTATCACCTTCAGTGGTAGATTTGCATGACCACTTTTCTATTAATCAGGAATTAATGGTGGATTAGTCATGACTTTCTTTTGCACTTTAATTAATAAAATTGGTATATGAAGCTAGTAGTTATTGAAACTTGGAGGTGTATGGGGAAAACACTATCCATTTAAAGTTTAGTTAAAGTATTATAGTATTAGTAATATAGTATAGTAATATTTTATAAGCTAAAATATATCTGAGCTCCCATTTGGTCTGCTTATCTTGAGACATGAACCCCTTTCTTCTTTTAACTTTCATTTTACACTCCAAAAAGGCCCCCTTTTCTGCTGTTCATTTCCTGCTTCCCCAGCTACCTTTCTTCCTCAAGGGTGTCCTTACCTTTGATCCTGTTCTGGGATACAGCTGTTCATGGAAACTTTTCTGCTAGGTCCCAGGTATCACAACTTTAAAGGGTTATGTATCCGGAATTTGGTGTATGTCCCCAAAGTATGTGGGATTGGAAGTTTTGTTGTGAATGAGTCCGTTAAAAAGGTGCTTAGACTTGCTGAGCCTGTTGGATGGAATACTAGTACTTGTGGGTGGAGAATGGGGAATTGCAAGAAGGAAAGAGGAGCCAGGATATTCACAGAGGGCAGAAGCAGACTAAATGAAGGGGTCTGTGTGAGAGAGAGAGAGAGAATATTTTTAACCCTGATGTAGAGGATTTTTACAGTATATTATTTGCTTAGGATCATAATATGTTTTATATATAATGCGTGGGGATTACTTGATACTGTTCCTCCCCAGCAGGAGTTGGCATGACCTGTGATGGTTAAGAAGTTTGCGTATCTCTGTTTACGAATAGGGTAAGTTACTATATTTCTGTAAGCGTAAACGATGGAAGTACTTGGCAGCCTGCCAAGGTCTGTGAGTCTGCCCGGCGACAGGACAAGGTGGTTGCCCATATGTGCCAGAACTTTCAGTCATGTAAGCCTATGAGGGAGTGCTTCTGGCGTGAAAGGGGCATGTCCTGATTGGAGGGTGAATTCAGAGGCGCGAAAAGGGACCCTGAGGATTGGCCGGGGGTCTATTTTTAAGGTACTGCCTCTGAGGAGACGGGGCATCCCTGCGCTGTCTCTGCTGGTGCCTGCGTCTCTCGTGGCTGACTGCCAGCCTCCATCTCGGCCCTGAGGGGAGAAGAGGGAGAGCCCCGGGATCTCCTGGACTGCGATTGTGGCTGAATTCCTGGGTCTTCTGAATCAGGCATTCAGACTGCTGTTAGAAATCCCTTGAAGGCTCCGAAGAAGACGAGTGCTTCAGGAAGTCCCCGAAGATCTGGAGCGGGGACTGAGGCTTGCGATTCAGGCTCCAGCTGCCAAGGACTTTGCTGGTGGGGCAAATAGACTGTCGGTATAGGGCAGGCCAGAAGGAGGCCCAGAAGTCACCAAACCAAGCCTGGATCGTGCCAGACAGATCTGCGTGGGATCCTCCACCGAGGTTTGCGGAGTCTGCGCCATCAGGCAAAGAATAACTGTGAGGCCCCAATCGAGTGGTGCACTGGGGGGGGGGTACTTACCCTTGGTACCTGCCTGAGTTCAATTTGGGGGATTGGGTCCATTCGGTTCGGGGTTGTAGAGGTGAGGCAGTGGCCTCCTTTAAGGGACCCACGTTCCTGGGTGAATCTAGGGTGCCAAATTCAAGAGTTCAGGGGAACTTACCTGTTACCGGGGCTTTCCAGTTAAAAGGTATTGGGACAAATGTTGACTTTTTCGGGGTACTTACCTGGTTTGAGTGTGAATCATTCTTCACAGGTTCTCATACTTATTGTGATAGTTTTTCCTCTACCCCATCCCATAACCTTAATAAACCTGTGTTATTAAATTTAATCTGCCTCCATTATTTGTTTTAAACCGGGCTGGCCTGAGGTGATAGAAACTCAAGAGTTTGGGGAACCCTTCTGGCATCCACTGTTGTCTGTTAAGAATGAAAAATTTGCTAACACTGAGGTTGTCTCTGCATAGGCAGCATTTCAGGACTGAAAAAGGAATTGTGATTTACTGTTAATACTCCCACTCTATTGTAAATATATAATTTGCCAACTATTGTGGGTTTGAATCAAACCAGGGATTGTTTCACCTTGAAGTGTAAAAGTAGAATGTGACATAAAGGTGCAAACCATCTACAATCTTCACCATATAGGAAGGGTCACAGAACTGTCAGCTGCTGCCCAAGAAGTGGACTCAGCATCTTCCCTGACTAGCCTCCTTTTTCCACTAGGGCTGCAATTTGCAAGTGAAAGCTATCCTTCCCATATGGCTTCTCTGCCGGAAAGAGGTGTTGGTACTCCCACCAACCTTCCCCAGGAATGAATACAGCAAGAGCAGGAAATGCAGATGGTATCTGACTGCACCCACAGGTGTCATTTTAGCTTTGTAAATGCATATTTACCCACTCCAGACAGCAATAACTCTTATCAATTTTTTTTAAATGAAAGAAAAAAATTGTTGAACAGAAATCTTCTGAGAACTGCACTAAAACCTCTGTCTCTCATTGTTTCTCCCAGTTATTCATATGCAGTAGGGAGCAGAGGTGGTGACCATGACAATAGCCAGTGTGAATCTCTTGTCGTTATGTTCCCTTTCTGATTTTAACCTGTAGTGAGCAAATGACCATTTGAGAAGGATAAGGGAGTAAGCAGGCAAACAGACAATGACCATGTAAGCTAAGGAAGAAGCTCACCATTGAGTGGTTCCAGTCACATGTCACATAGCATGTGGAGTGCAGGCTGCCAGAAAGCAATTACAATTTATCATGCTTCTCTATTCCTTTCTCCCTCCTTCCACTCCAAACTCACGTGATGACAGTCAGTTGCATGCTATTTACCATAGCACCAACCTTTGACTCTACTGTGAACAAGAGTTGGTTTCGTGGCTGAATGCTGAACCATTTTTAAAGGAGAAACTTTACTAGTGATTTTTGCTTTTCACAATTTTACTTGCATTCGATTGACACACTGCATTGCTTTTATGCTAGCTTCAAACAGCCACGGAAGCCAAGACTACTCCTTACTTTGAATGAAGCTTTCAAGTATTGTTAATGTTGAATTTCCCCCACATTCTGAGACACCACAGCTTTTTCGTGTTTGGTCTGTGTCTTAGTCTGAAAGCGTCAGGTTCAAACTCCACTTCTTTGATGGCATTTCATAATTGTGTTCAGTGATATCCATTTTATAAGGTATTCTTTTAACTAACTTACGATTATGCACTGCATCAAAGAATTATGTTCCTACTGAACAACTTTAATACCACAAATAAAATATACATCAATGGATTACAGTAACTTATGCTAGTGCACCATTTCTTCAGAAAGAGCACTTCAGTGACAGGGCACTTTGTCCTTCATGTGATATGAAAAATAATAAACTGGAATACTAGAAATGGTCTTGTTAAACAATGGTCAAGTTTTACTGAAGACAGAGGGAAATTATGCAGCATGTTTGTGTTTTAACGATCAGTTAGTGAAGTGTATTGTGTATATGAACAGGGCGGCCAATTCTTTTTGGATACTGGGAACAGTAATCATAGTAAAGCATTTGTCCACACTTCATGTGCTGTCAGGTACTTGCTTGCTTTTTCTTGTTTGTAGTTCTTAACTCATACTCACAGTTTTTTAGCATGAATCATTCAATTATTTCTGGCCCCATTTTATATTGCTTTTTTTTTTCTTATAACAACAGAGAATCACAAAGCATATTTAGGTGATTACACATACCATATTCTATATAATGTGGCCTATTTGATGTGCTGTAGGGACACTTGAAAATATTTTTTTGTCTGTGTTGCTAAAATATGCTGGCCTCATTAGAAGTGTGGCATCACACTTGGCCCCTGTGCAATATGTTGGCTTCTCCTCCTTTACAGCATGAAAACATGTGTAAGTAAGTTGTTTAATTTCAGATCAGTGAACAGCTTGTTTCAGATCCAGTATCAGTAGTTGTTCCTTGACTTTTGCTGTTCTCCCAAACTGAGCATGTCACTCTGCAGCATACATATTTAGATCTCCAAAACAATTAAGCCAAAGAAGCTTCAAAAGCTTTAAAACTAGATTCCTCTCAGGCAAGTGCTTGAGATTTGGTTTCCTACATCCTCACAGAAAAGGTGTGTGTTATCTGTATCTATAATTGTGTATATCAGTGTGTATATATAGCTGTATCTGTATTGACATCTAAATCTTTATTCAAGTTAGTGTAATTGTGTTTGTGTGTTTCTTCTCTTAAATTAATCAGAATTGTTTTGATGTTACACAATAATTATTGATTAGGAAAGCAATAATGGGCTTAAATTCTGTGTAAATATTGCAGTTAAATATGTGTTGGCTTTTTATTAATCTTTATGTATAGAACAAATGTAGTTGATTTATGAAATATTTGGGAAGCCTTTTTGTTAATACTTAACAACAGACTTGCATCATTTCAAAATATGCATTTACTGTGTTTAGAGAGAGAGTACTGAAATACTGTAAGACAACCTTGGCTTTAATACCAGAGTCATTCTCATGCAAGGACTTAGAGCTGACATACTTTGGTACTATGATAATCTGTGAAGTAAGTACAATACAGATTTGTTTAGAATGACTCCAACGATAGTTCTTTGTACGGAGCTTGATTTATAAACACTTGGCTAGTCAAACACACAAGACCTGCTCATGCTGTGTTATAAGATGTGGATGGACACACAATCAAAAGTTTGATCTGATCTCTTTTTTGCTTACCATACTGTTTTCTTGCATGACCCACAAATTCCATGTCTTCTCAGTCCGGCCATTCTCAGCCTCAAATACTTGATCTCAATTTTTTTCTCCAGTCCCTGTTGAGGAATCTGGGGTTCTTCTCTTCATCTCTTTGCACACCACAGGATTGCAAGTGTGTGTGTATTCTCTAGAGAAGGCCACGAAGGCTGTCTCTCTTCTAAGGTATAGCAAGGTTATCAAGGTAAATGCTGTCATCTTCCTCACTTCTGAAGTCACTGCTGCTTCCCTTATCACTGTGGGGGAGAAGGGCTGAGGTGAGCGGCTGAAGTGGTTGAATGAATGAGAGTTTTGTTCTGTATACCCTGCTCCTTCTTCTGCCTGTGCTGCTCTTATTGATGACCAAATTTCATGCCAGTTGAGTGCAAGATTAAAGTAGGATAGCACAAATCAGAGCTCTTATTCTGTGCCGGTTGCTCAGCTTAGCAGTAGAATAATAGGACCCTTTAATGCATTGGTCCCCAAAGTGTCATGAGGATACTAGGTAGGATTGATATGCCTGCTGGTGGGCAATTCTTTATGTAAGTTCGAAGCCACTTTTTAGTCCTGTAATAGATTAAGATAAGTTTTATTCTGTTAAGTTTCAGTCACGTTAATGTTTCATCCCATTGACTTTCTTCAGAGTGTTTTTGCAGAGAACTAATGTATTTATTTTTTTTAATTTATATATATTTTCTTTGATCCTTGTAGAGAAATTGGTTTCTTCATGTGTAGTGACCTGGCTCAACAGCTGACAGCTAGTGTGTCACTGAAAGTTCCTCATTATATCTGCCTTTTTTCCAGCTTGTGGACCACCTGGAGTGCTTCATTATTTATGTGAACTTCAGGTTCAATTTTCAGATTTGTGCAGGTTCATTGACACTAGCCATGCTTGTGTCACATGCCTTGCTGAGGGGCTTGTGTAAATTATGCTGAATGCTTCTAAATTAGTATGGCATGCTTATCGTTTTAGGATTAGCTGTACCAAGAAGGTGGAATATGCCCAGGCTGAGATTTACAAAGCAGTCTATGGAATTTAGAAGTCCATCTTCCATTAATTTTTAAACTGCTTCTCTTAACAGCTGTCTTATAGGTGTTGTTGGATTCAGTGTTAGGGCTCAGCTAGAAGTGGTGGTGAAGTCAAAGAAGAAGAATGAACTGGAAGGCTGCATTGTAATTAAAAGTGATAGGGTGGAAAGTCCCATTGCCTGGTGAAGACTCTTGTTGCTTCTTAGGGCGTTAACCATGTCTGTGGATGATAGCAAAGTGATGGTTGGACGTGGCAGGGCCCACCAGTCTTCTACTGAGTAACAGCGTATGATGTAGAACACTTCTCATACTGAAGTAAGGGTGCCATTAAGGTGTAAGTCATTAAGCTAAGAATAATCATTGTAATTTGATTCTGAATATGTATTTGGTCTTCTTAAAGGATAAAATAGATATGCTACAAAGTGCATGTTTTTATTGCCAAACACATTTGGAGGGGCAGTGAGAGCAAACAAAACAAAATAGTGAAGGCAAATGTGTGGCAGTTATTTAGGAATCAAGAGATAAGTCTTTAGTCTCCTTGAAGCAATCCTCCTTGATATAATTCCTATTAATGGGAGCTGTATTCACATATGAAGAGAGATATGTGAAAATATTCTGCTCTGCCATGCTCCTGTTACTGAGGTCCTAACTATGTGGAATGTTTATACACAAAAAGGAATAATTGAGCAATTTAATTAACATTTAAACTGGTATTCAGGACTGCTTTTAAAAAAAAAATCTGAGTGTAAATATGAGAAATTAAGATTCCAGCCTATTTCTGTCAGGGATTTCTTAAATCAATGCAACTGCAAAAAATTATCCATCTTTGTACCCTGAATTCAAAGAAGTGACTGAATCCCTGCTCCTAAATCATCTTGCTTATAATCTAATGGATAGAACAACCAAAAGTGGGGGGAAGGATTGCAACAAACAAGCACAGTGATGGTTAGCAAACTGTATATTAGTTTCTTTTTTTTTTTTTTGGTTTTGTTATTCCACTCTGGAGGTTACAGTGGGAGAAGGAGGGAAGCCAGGTGTGGATGAGCTTTCACAGGAGCACTGGTGTGGCTGAGGCAAAAAGGAGATGGGATGAAAAGAAAGGGAAGACAGGAGATTGCAAGACGGTGAGTAGCAGGACGGACAAGAATATTGAGTCTGAGAGCTGAGGGACCATGAAGGAAAAGGAATGAATGGGTCATAGTTAGGAGCTTCCGAGATAGCTGATAGTGTCTTCCTGAAAGAAAAAAAAACAACATTAATTCTCTGTAGAAATCTCTCTGCTGAAGGCCAGATCTTGATATGTATTGAAATTATACTTTTAAAACAAGAGTAAAGCACACCAGTTCATAGTTTAAAATAAGTAATAAAATATTTTAACATTACTTATAAAGATTTGATAGATAGAAAAGTTAATTCCCAGTCATGATATTTCTTTTCTCTCGAATGCCAGAGGACAGAGTTCTGAAACCTCTGATAATTTTACATGTAATTATATAACTCTGCGTGGTTGAAGGCTTCTTACTCATTTTACTGTGCTTAAACTGCACACATGCAAACAGTTTTTTCTGAAGTGTTTGTATGGGTTTCATACAGTGACAGTGTCTGGGTTACAGTGAGTGACAGGAGAAGTTGCTATAGGTGCGTTGAGGAGGTGGTATTTGGATCTAGAAAACTTTAAGGCTAGAGCTCAGATTTGGGTGCAGTGGCCCTCACCTTTTAAGAGCTATTCTGACTCTTGTTTGCCATGAATTGCAGAAATCTTGAGAGGCCAACTACTCTCAGTTTCCAAAGGATATCCGTGTTAGTCTAGTCCAGCAAAAAAAACCCACAAGGAGTTGTGTGGCACTTAAAGACTAACAGATTTATTTTTCGTATGAGCTTTTGTGGGAGAAAATCCCACTTCTGACAAAGTGGAATTTTCACCCACGAAAGCTCACGCAACTACTCTCAAGGCATTAGAATTGCCTTGGGCTAAAACATTCAAGAGAATGGCATTTTGGAGCTTGTAGACCCATCAAGCTTGGATTCCTAAAGTCCTTCCTGTTTGAATGTAGCCTCAACCTAAATTGCTGAATCTGGCAAATTTTATTCAAAGGGATTGGAATTCAAGATTCCAGTTTTGGCCAGTTTCATCTGCAAACTAACATCCAGTTTCCATTCTAATATGCCCATTTTCCTCTGTTTTCTTTCTTTTAATTTATCATTTTTTTAAGTAAGTGAATTTTGAGGGCTAGTTTTCTGTTTTATCTTAGGCAGGAGATAATTATTTTTTATTGGTGTTTTGCAACATTAGAGCAAACTTTAAGGTGCATAACTGAAATAGCATCTTTTTAAAAATCTGACTGAAATTTAAAAAATCTAGACAGGTTATAAGGAAATCGCTTAGTTTAGAAGTTCTTAAAATTTAAAATTAGAATTTTGTGCATGTGCATTATAACTACTCTTTTTTAGAAGTATTTAAAGTTGACATTCTTGAATCATTAAGCCATTGTTCTGTCATATTTAACAAACCTTGTTCCATTTGAAATAAGCTGGATTTTTTGTATCAAGTCTTTAAAAATGACACTTTCAAGCGAGTGAGTTGCATTCCTTACATAACCGTATAATGTACCCTATATACCTGGGTATAAGCCGATCCAGGCACAGGCTGACACCCCAATTCTGAGCCCAAAAAAGAAGCTAAAATTGGTGACCCAGGTATAAGCTGAGGTCCCCTTTTGGCCTTGGCCCCTAACCCCCCACCCACTGCTGCTGGCTTCCTCTGGAGTTTCTGACAGCTTCCCTACCCCAAAATCTCTGCTGCCGCTTTTCCCTTGCCCCCCCTGCTGTCCATTCTTCATTCCTGTCCTCCTGCTCTGCCCTTTCCTCACTTCCATCATCCCTGCTGCCCCCTGCTCTGCTCTTTCCTCACTGCTAGCCCCCTGCTCACTTCTCAGTTTCCTACTGCTTCCCCCGCTCCTCCTGCTGCCCCCCTGCTCTGACCTTCCCTCACTGCTGCCCCCTGCTCTGCCCCTTTCTCACTGCTGCTCTGCTCCTCCTACTGCTCCCTCCTCACTGCCACCCCCTTCTCCACCCTTCCCTCACTGCTGCCTGCTGCTGCCCCCTGCTCTGCCCTTTCCTCACTGCTGCCCCCCTGCTCCCTTCTCAATTCCCTGCTGTTGCTCCCCTGTTCCCCAACACCCTTTCCACCCATTTCCCCCTCACCCCCCAACCCCTGCTGCTGCTCTTCCCAGCCTGCCAGGCACCCCCCCCAAATCCCCGGTCCCTGTCACTGCTTCCCTGGGCTCCCCAAAAACTCTGGGTCCTTTTGCCACTTTCCCCAGACTCCCCAACCCCCCCCCCCATGCCGGAGCCCTGACGCCCCCTTCCCTGGTCTCCCTGAACCCTCCCCCAAACCCTCCTGGCCGTCCCATCGCTTTTCCCAACTCCCTCCCCAACCTCTAGTCCCTGCTGCTGCTTCCCTGGCCTCCCTGAATCAATGTCCAGGCCGACCCCCCCCCCAAGGGCCCCCTTACTTGGCTGCTCCAGACGCCGGGTCCCTTCCTTCCTCCAGCTCCAGCTGACTGCCCAAGATGGCCGCCTGGCAACACTGGGGCTCCGCCCTGCCGCATGGTCAGGGAGATGGCTGGCTGGGGCTGTGTACTGTATTTGCTCGAGTATAAGTTGAGACCCTGTTTTGAAGCCAATTTTCACACACAAAATTCTCGGCTTATATGCGATGATATACGGTAGGTCGGAAGGTCTTAATTAATTATAAAGATAAGATCTTCATAAAAAATGATGATGAGATGTTTGCTTTTTTGGGGGGAATTAGATATATTATTAAAAGTACTATATCTTTCAATTAGTTGTGTATGATGTGACATTGTTATCACAGACTTTTCTTACCATGTGAACAATCAACATAAATGAAAACTGGGAAGCATTTGTGTTAAGACAAGAAGCAATGCAAGCTTCAGTAAGGTGACTTCACAAAACTGTCACATAGATATTTCACTTGAGACATTCTAGTTTGACCTCCATCTCACAATTTCTCTCTTTTGTCAGATTAAACAGAAGACAGAGAGTTTGCAAACCCCTCAAGAAAACTGACAGCTCCTTGTAGAATGTAGACTATTTCTAATTTCCATATATTTTCCTTCAGAGGAATGGCTCTCTGAGAGCACATTAGCCTTCAACCTTGGCAGGTGTGAAAGTAAATCTGCAGCATTATGTCTGAAATGTTATACCTGCTTATTATGAAACTGACATGATAGGTGACAAATGACAGAAGCATTATTGGGTCAGGTGAAGTCTTATAATCTCTTTCCCCCCTACTTTTAGCTTGTGTAGCAAGGAGAATCCTTTTGCAAGGATTATTAGCACCACCTGCTGCAAAACTCCCTAGGGAGAACATCATGTGCTTTTTAGATTCACATTCTAATGTGGAAATGGGCAGAAAAGGGCACAATCTCTGAAGATATCATAATGAGTTCCTACTGTGGTACATTATTTCATCAGTCCTTTCACTGTAGAAAATATATTACCAGGAATATACAGTACTGTTCTCTCATTTTAACTTGACAACTTAGTCAAATGAAACTGGATTTTTTAAACCACAAATTTTGAAAGACCAGACACTGGTTTGATGGAGAAAGGCCTAACAATATATGAATGGCCTGCTTTCCTCTTGGTTACTGGTAACAGAGGTAGCTGCATCTTTACAGTATAGGGATTTTTGCACTCAGCTCCTCTTTCAAGCAGAGTCCAACGTTTTAGAGTTCAGTTTCTCTGAACTTCGTACATGAGGCACATCTTCAACTGAGGAGGACTTGTGGAACAATTTTATGTTCTCTTTGCTAGGCTATTTTTGTCCTGCTTTTCATTTGGATGCCTTCCCCAAATTCTTCCCTGAGTCAGAGACATTCTCTTAATGTTAGTCAGTGGGTATATGTCTTGACCATCCTGTGAGGTCCAAGGGCTGAGACAGGGGTTTGGAGAAGGGTTCCCAAGGATCAGAAGGCTGAGAGGTCCTGCTTTTACCTTAGCTCAACTCCCATCCATTTTTAGGCAGCCAAAAAAAGTGGTTAGCTCATCTTTTCAACTGAGAACCTGAATTGATACGTTTTGTCTTTTGTCATGATTGCTTATTTTGAAAAATCACGTGAGCTCTGGGATCTCAGAAGAAAGTAGTAGTTGTAGGCTCTTTACACCTATGCTTCTGATTGCAGAAGCCACTGGAGCCTGGTCATGAATCTACCCCATTGTGTTTTAGAGTGAAGCAAGTGCTGATTAAGTTGTCAAGTGATTACCTCCTCATATTAAATACTGAGACATGTACTTTGATTATTATTCAGTGCAGAAATAGTGTTTAGAAGTAGGTTAATGAAGTGCTATGGCGATTACAGGTATAGTGGCACCGACCTTGTTATTTATGTATAAAAATGATATTCTTGAATTTTGAGCATTTAAGATGTGTTTTGGCATTGTATCTCCATTTTTCCTTACTAGGATTTTTCAACATTGCGCATGCAAGGAAAAGTTTAGTGCAGTTTTTTCAAAAAAGTACTTGAAACCACTCCTTTTTAAATAAGTGAAGAGCTTAAATGAAAGAATATCAAAATCCTTTCTCCTTTGTGATAAATACCTGCTTTTTATAACAAAAAGTTTAAAAGATTCCATATGTAATAAACTTGGATACCACATTGAACAATATACCCTACTGGGATGTCAGTTCAAAAAAAGACATGAAACTTTAAACAAAAACTTTAATTATTTTGTATATTCCAGTGATAAAAGGTACTGTCTGCATGAAAGTGAAGGTTAGAAAATATTTGTCATAAATAAATAGTTTTTCTTAAAATAAAATGTATTTTGTTCCTGACTTATCTCCCTTTGCTCTTGTCTTGTGTTGTCATGTGCAGATTCAAATTTATATCACTAGTGAATTTGTAGTCTTTTTTAAGTCTAGGTCCCCTAAACACTATGTCTTTGTAATCTGAGTTTGATAGAACTCTGTCTCTGTGTGGTAAATTTTCAAAGCAATATGTAGGTGGTGTTGACTTCTCCCATTATTGACTAACAGATTTGTGTGTGTATCTTCCAAATACAACTTAGAACCTTCTGAGTCATATCAACATTTTGTGAGACTTGCTTCTTTTTTTCCTTTCCTATTAGGATTAGAACAGTATCGATAGATCAGAAGATCTCCAGAACTAATTATTATGCAGTGGATAGTAATGAATGAAACAAACAAAGGTGAATGCAGTGGATATGAATGCAAATTGTGCATCTCAAAGAAATATATATTCCTAATGTACAGTATTTAGTAATACCAAGTATTGCAAATTTGGCTAATAAGACTATAGCTTCATAAGGCCTGAAAAAATGGTTATATATTATATTAT
Source organism: Podocnemis expansa (assembly GCA_007922195.1). NCBI lineage: Eukaryota > Metazoa > Chordata > Testudines > Podocnemididae > Podocnemis > Podocnemis expansa. Next base: position 5,897,957 of record ML682004.1, read on the forward strand.
ATTATATTATATTATATTATATTATATTATATTA
>ML682004.1:5898000-6014007 GCA_007922195.1 Podocnemis expansa
TATATTATATTATATTATATTATATTATATTATATTATATTATATTATATTATATTATATTAATCAGGGTACTAGTCAAACAATACTGAAAATACTTGTCAAGATTACTAGCTGACAAAGGGACCCAGCCAGATAGTCCTAGACTGAGCCCTAGTCTACATTTGAGGGCTTTTTGGTGGCAGTCAACTGCCAGTTATGCAAGGAATGTAAAATTCCTTGCATAACCAATGGCAACTTTCTAAGCCACCGGTACACATCAGGGAAAAGCCAATCCTAAATCCTTCGCAGTCGGTTTTCCCATACACCCCCTGGCCCCCCGGACTTCTGGGGCTGACTTCTTGGAGAGGTGCAGCAAGTTCAGGCTCACTGCAAACCGATCCCAGAATGCCAAGCTGACAGTAGCGAATTTGCTGCTGTCAGGATAGACATTCCCTGAAATATTTGGGATCAGTAGATTGACCCTAGGAATCTATACTTCAGTGTGGAGAAAAACATGATTGGCAGAAGTCAGCCAAGACCTAGGCATTAAATTGTATGGCTTGAGCGTATTTGTTGCACTCACAGAATGACTGACAAGGAGACAACCTGAGTTAGTGTGATAACGTAAAGTCTAAATTCTCCAGTCAAAAGAGCTCTACTGTTCAACTTTTATGAATCTGAATCTATCTAGAGCCATGGTTCACATATCGCTAGCTGATGGTATATTGAGAGTTGGCTGATCCTGTAATCTTGGCTTTTTGCTGTTATCTGGCAGTTGATTACAGTTTTAGTTTTTTTTAATGTGATTTCATCATTTCACTTTTCTGTGTAAGTAATTGCTGTGGTTGCCCCAGGGATGATGTTTGCCCATCCTCTCCATACTCTGCCCCTTCACTTGTTGAGGTGTTGGTCCACGAAAAGTCAAATCCTGCAGAGCTCTTGTAGAAGGCAGTGCAGAAAACAGATTTATTGCTTGCACTGCTGGTACAGTGTGAAGGAATACACAAGAAGGCAAAGAAAAGTTTGAGCTGGTGGATGAGTACTAGGAAGATTGTGCCAGTTGGCTGGGTAGAGTGTGGGTCTGGTGCTATATTTGTGGGAAGCACCAGTAGGGTATGGCATTGAGTTAAGGTCTTTCGGTATGTTAGAAGTAGGAAGATGTGGCCAGAGTGGTGGGTTTCTTGGAGAGGTCTGAAGACTGAACTTTAGCTTTTGATGTTTAGAGGTTAGGATGGAAGCAGTTCTGGGTTAAGATTAGACTCAGCCCCTTCATGTTAGGATACTGTCTTAATTAAAAATGGAATGGCGTTCATAAAGGTGTTATTTACATTTGCATTCTTCCCAATAGAGAATAGTATTTGTCGACATCAGCTGAGCCAAAGAAACAGACACACAAACACTGTGGCTTAAAAAATAGATAGATAGATAGATAGATGAGGGGATCTCTTGGAGTAGGAGAACTGTGTGTGAGAGAGAGAGAGAGAAAGAGGAGCGTGAATGCTGTAGGGAAGAACATATGCCTGGTACAAGATCTTTAGCTGAAGAGCAATAATTTGGAGTGGTTTTGGGTAATGGGGAGGGAATAGGAAGGTGTAGCTCAGTGAGATCAGATTTAAAATGTGAAGCAGGGAAGAACTAGTCATCAGGGACTGATCTGAAATGGAAAATAGTTTCAGCTATTGGAGGAGGGCTAATTGACTGGAGGGCACTGGGAATGTGAACAGCTAGGGAATAGCTTAATTTATGCCAGTCTTTTTCACTGTGCTGCCAAGGATAATGCCAGTTCTGATCTAGTGCTACTCCACACATGCAGGAACATAATTTTGTGCTCTGAAATAATCTCTGCCTATCGGTGTGAGCAATATGTTTTAGGGCATTTTAAAAACAGTATTTAAACCTCCTCTATGTGGCTGTAAATTACTAGGATGCTAGAATTAGGTTACATATTTTGCTAACTTCAAGGACATTTCTCTTTGTTCGAAAAAGCATATGGGTCTCTTGAAAATAATCATGCAGAAATAGGCAGGCATGATTGGCAGGTCATAATCTCTTACATTTTAAAAAAATATTCAGAAGTCTGGAAGTTAGAATTTTTTGGAGTCCTCCAATTATATTCAGAAATAGTATAATAATAAGCAACCAGTAATATAACTATACTACACAAAAAGCGGAGATCGATAATATCACCCCACTGTGTGTAGAATTCCTCAATGCATGGAATTGTACGGATATTTTCTGCTAGGGAAAGGGATCTTGCATTCATTGTGGATGGCTCTCTGAAAATGTTCACTCAGGATATAGTGGTAAGCAAAAAGAGCTAAGAAAATGTGGGAAACCAATAGGAAAGGGGTATCTAATAAGACAGATAGTATTGCATTGCCTCTTTAAAAATCCATGATATGCCCATATCTTGAATACTGCATACAAATCTGATCATCCCATCTCAAAAAAGATGCATTGGTATTGGAAAAGACACAGAAAAGAGCAACAAAAGTGATCCGGGATATGGAACAGCTTCTGTATGAGTAGAGATCAGTAAAACGTATTTTTCAGCTTAGAGAAGAGACAACTAAGCACGGATATGATAGAGGTCTATAAAATCATTACAGGCTTGGAGAAAGTAAATAAGGAAGTGTTGTTTAGTCGTCTTAAACACAAGAACTCTAGAGGTCACCCAGTGAAATTAATAGGTAGCAAGCGTGAAATGAACAAAAAGCAAGCATGTCTTCACGCAATGTACAAGCAACCTATGGAACGTTTTGTCAGAGGATGTTGTGAAAGTCAGGACTATAAAAATGAGCTAGTTAAGTCCCTAGTCTCTGGAAATGAGTGACAGGAAATATTTACCTGTTCAGTTCATTCCCTCTGAAGTACCTGGCATTGGCCACTGTTGGAAGACAGGATCCTGGGCTAGACGGACCATTGGTTTGACGCTCTATAGTTTTTCTTGTGGGCATCTTTGGGGAAGAAGGAATGTGGCAAACATCAAACAGCTTTCAAATATTAATTATGGTACTGTGCAGGTCATTCATTCTATTTTGAAATGAAGAATTTTAAAACTGAAGTGGTGGATTTTTAAAAACTACAGAAATCCCTCAATGCTATGTGGATCAAGAAAATAATCATTTATACTAACTCACAGGAAGAATCTTGACATCCTAAGTCAGATATATAATGTATATGTATGTTTTGTTGTTTATTCATCCAAATTCATACCAAACAAAAAGTACGCTGGTACTTCCCCATTTTTATACTGGTGTTTAAACTGACACATTTTACTTGGCAAATTTATTCATCTGTTCCATACAATGCAAAAGAGCTCTGTAAATACCAAATGGTTATTTGTTCTCTGTTTCTTTGACTTTCCTCAGTCCTGTTGTTTTAAGTATGTCTAATTGATCCAGTAATTTAAGGAGTGTGTGTGTGGAAAAGATGTAATTTGAGAATAGCTATTCTAAGGACACTAATTTTATATTGTAATTGAATTATATTAATACTTTATTTTATAAAATGTTACTATGCCTTTTATGTGTGTGATGTATAATATTGCATGCCTAGCTTTGTGTCTGTTCACATTATTACAGTTATTAAAACTGGTTTGTCCATTACTGTATGTTTCACATTGTAAGCATCAGTAATTACAGATGTGAGGTTACCTCTAATTATTTCTCCTGATGCTCTCCAGCAAAAATAATACTTCACATAAATAATTATCCTTTAACCCACTGTCTTGATGTTTGCAAAATTAGCATTAGGCACAAGATCCTACTGGTGTTATATAGTCCCATTTTGATGCAGTGATTTACATTTAAAGGGATATGTATAAGTATGTAAATAAGAATTGATCTAAAAATGACAGGAACATTGCACAAATTGCTTTAGAAGGAATGTGCTGTGCACGCGAGCATAATGTACTCACCCCTATAGGTCCACTCCAACCACTTTCATGTGATGAGCTGCTCCTTGGTAGAACCTTATTGCATGGTGTGAAACATTGTACTTGTGGAGCTGCAAGCAGTCACTTCAAAGAATGGGAGAGGTTAGCAGTCCTAGGTGCCTGTATAGCATCTGAGGATCAACAGAGTACAACAGAGCTCATGCCATGCTCTCTCACCTTGGTATGCCCCCCGTCTCTTGTCTCTTAGCAGTTCTTTTAGCTTCCCAGTTAGTGCAGCTATCACATGAATTCCTGTACTGGAGATTCTGATCAAAAGGCCTTTCTGGGTGCCTGGGAGGGTTAATCCTTTATTTTCTGGTGCACATGAGCAGTGCTGCTGCATTTCATGCATTCAAATTATGCTTTATCAGAAGCTCTGCTGGTGAGGCACCCTTAAAGCCCATTTCCTTGAGGAGTGAGTGTTACTAGTAGGATTATCTCAAAATCTGCTTTGCAAAGTGTAACCACTGGCCAGAGCTAGTCTGAGCGTCCTGAAAAGCAAGGAATCTTGTGGCACTCAAAGACTAACAGATTTATTTATCGCATGAGCTTTCTTGGGAGAAATAACAGTTTATCAGACACTTTGAAGAGGGAGAACTTACAGAATTAGATGAAAATAAATGCAGGGAAGTGTAAATTGTTATCATGGATAAAGTGGATTACAACCAGGAGGCTTATAAACAGTACTCGAACACAACAGTCTACAAACCTCTTTTCTCTGACCCCACTGAAGAATACCATAAGGAATTACAATGCCTACTCAAGAAACTTCCTAATGCAGCACAGGAACAAATAAAGGCAGACACACCACCAGAACCCCAACCAGGAATATTCTATCTACTGCCTAGAATCCATAAAAAAGGAAACCCTGGATGCCGCATCATCTCAGGCATTGGCACTCTTACAGCAGGTTTACCTGGCTATGTGGACTCCCTCCTCAGAACCTATGTTATGAACATCCCTAACTATCTTCAAGATACCGCGGATGTCCTGAGGAAAATCCAATCCATCGCTGAGCTTCCTGAAAACACCATCCTGGCCACTATGGATGTAGAAGCTCTTTGCACCAACATCCCACACAAGGATGGATTAGAAGCTATTGCTAGCACCTCTGTTTAATATGCAGAAGGTCCTGGGTTCAAGCCCCAGGGGGTTGGACTTGATGATCTCATGAGGTCCCTTCCAACCCTGTGATTTGATTGATTGATTGATTAAGAACAACTATCCCAGATGATGCCACAGTACAGCTTGTGACTGGACTTTGTGCTCACTCACAACCATTTCAGATTCGAGGACAATTTATACCTCCAAGTCAGTGGCAGTGCTATGGGTACCTGCATGGCCCCACAATATGCCAACATTTTTATGGGTGACTTAGAACAATGTTTCCTCAAGTCTCATCCCAAAGCACCTCTCCTCTACTTATGCTATATTAATGGCATCTTCATCATCTGGACCCATGGCAGGGATGCCCTTGAAGATTTCCACAGAGATTTCAACAACTTCCACCCCACAATCAAACTGAAACACTCTACACAGGAGATCCACTTTCTGGACAATACAGTAGAAATTAGGGATGGATACATCAACACCACTCTATACCGAAAACTTACTGATCGGTATAGTTAGCTACATCCCTTGAGCTTCCATCCTGAACACAGCACGCGATCCATTGTCTACAGCCAAGCCCTAAGATATAACCACATTTGCTCTCATCCCTCAGACAGAGACAGATATCTTCAGGATCTCTATCAGGCTTTCTTAAAACGACGGTACCCACCTGGAGAGGTAAAGAAACAGATTAACAGAGCCAGATGGGTACCTCACAGTCAACTACTACAGGAAAGGTGCAAAAAAGAAAACAATAGAATGCCACTGGTCACCACATACAGCCCTCGAGTCAGACCTGTACAACAGATCATTAAGGACTTCCAGCCTATTTTAAAAAATGACCTGTCACTCTCTCTAGCCTTGGGAGACAGACCTCTCCTCGCCTACAGACACCCCCTGAACCTTGAAGAGATACTCACCATCAACTACAGACCTAACAACAGAAACATCAGAGGAGGCACATATCCCTGCAACAAACCATGCTGCCAGCTTTGTCCACATATCTGCACAAAAGACACCATCATAGGACATAATCAAACCAGCTACTCCATCAAAAGGTCCTTTACCTGCTCATCCACTAATATGATTTATGCCATCATGTGCTGGAAATGCCCCCCCACCTTATACATTGGACAAACAGGACAGTCCCTACGCAGAAGAATAAATGCTCACAAAACTGACATCAGAAATGACAACACACAAAAAACAGTTGCTCAGCACTTCCATTTTCCTAATCACTCCATTGATTTCTTAATAATGGTCCTCAAGAAAATCAATGGGACATCAAAACTTCTAAGAGAAACAGCTGAAATTCAGCTAATATGCAGATTAGATTGTGTGAAAGTAGGGCTGAATCATGACTATGGATTCTTTTCACATTATAACAGGTAATTTGACTTCACTCTCCCCTTGTATGCTGTTTCCTAGAGTTTGAATCCTTACAAATGCTCTGATTTGCTGTTGCAGTATGATGTGATCCCATGTCTTACTCTCCTGCATTTATTTTCATACAGTTCTGTAAGCTCCCCCTCTTCAAAGCGTCTGATGAAGTGGGATTTTCTCCCATGAATGCTCATGTGATAAACAAATCTGTTAGTCTTTAAGTGCCACAAGACTCCTTGGTTTGTGGGTTTTTGGGTTTTTTTTTTTGTTTGTTTTACTAGACTAACATGGCTGCCCCTTTAGAACTGAGTATCCTGCTACCGGAAGGGTAATCATAGGGTTTAAGCATCCAGAAGGGTCCACCAGATCATCCAATTTAACTTTCTGTAAGTCAAAGGTCTTTAGCCACCCAGCAACCACACACTGAACCCAACAGCTGATGATAAACTGAAGTATTACAATCTGCAGGAGGTTAGAGTGTTGCTTATCACAGGAAGAGAGTAGGGAGAAAGGTACATCTATGACCAAGACCTCCGCAGAGGCAAATAAATGATTACCAGATAAACCTGTGTAATCTGGGCATGAGATCTGTACTCTGTGCTCCAAAGGAAGGCAGAGGAATTTCAATTGCAAGTTTATCTGGAGAGATTCTACAAGTCTATTACAGGCAGGGTAAACGTACTCAAAAATCCTGCAGAGATGGATAATAAACTGAAGGCTTTTCTTGTGAATGAAATGTGGAGTAGATCAGACAGCTCCTCCAAGTCTTGTGTTTCGAATCTGTGAGGGTAGCTGAAACAACAAACTTATTCATGTGGAAAGTTATGGAATTATGGCCTATTGATAATGAGTTTAGGAAAATTCTGAAAAGAATAAAATGCCATTAAAATTATCATTCAAACAATTGAAGGACTAGTAAAACATTTGCTTATTTTTCTTTCAAATAACTCCACTGGCAGAATTTTAAACTCCATTAGGACAAATGTCGCCTGTCTGTATAAATAAACATGTGTTTACCAATATACCTTAGTGTGATCTTGTAAACCAGTGGTCTCCAACCTTTTGTCAGCAGATGGTGCAACACTCATAGGAGTCAATGGCAACTGCCCTTCAGAAGTAGATTGTGGGACCACTGATGTAGTCAAGACTTTCAAAAAGAGAGGCCTAGAGTTACATATTAACTCCATCTTTGCACACCGACATTGATGATCTGAACTTCATAGGTGTTAAGTACAGAAGTTTTCACTGGTGTACTCATGGGATTTGCTAAAAGCTCACAGTTTGTGAAAATTGGTTTACTTACTGCCTAAAGATGAATTAACCTGAGGTGCCCATTTCTGAAAATCTTGGCAAATTCAGTTTGGAAAAGGACTTTGAGACTCACCATTGTGATATTCTGTAAGGTCAGTACCCACGCTCCTATTCTGCCTGCAGTTTTGTCCTGGTAAACCTTTCTTTTTATTTCTCTTTCTCTATACAAATCAGCAGTTATTTGCTCTTGGTGTTTGTGTATAGGTTTAACAGGAACTTTATTAGTTGAAAATGTGAAACCGTTTTTTTCCAGCAGTGTGGAATAAGAAATGTTCTGTGAACTGTGAGCTACTCGGCCTAAGCTGTGTCCAGTGCTCCAAGATTCAGAGTTTTTCTTTTTCTTTTTTCTCCCCACCATGGCTAGTGTAGGCCTTTTAATGATATTGTTAATCAGTTCTCCGCAATGTTATAGGTCTCAAAGTCCATAATACAAACTGTATTCTTAACAACAACCCAATCCTAGTTTAAGTAGATTTTTTTCCTAATATTCTGTTTTGTTCCACTGATGTGTTAGAGGTTTGACACCTATATTGTTGCTGATACTGCCCCAGACTCCTTTCTGCTTCTTTTCTTGTACAGTTTGACTCTTAAAACCACTATCAATTAACCTGTGTATTCTACAGTGTCAAATAACAGACCACTCCACAGGTAGCTGCTTCTCTGGTCTCTATGTGAAGGTTGAGATTTGTGACAGCTTGCAAATATGTGAACTTTAAAACACTACTAATATTCAGAATACTTTTCTCACACAGCTAGCAAAGTGCCATACAGAAAAGCATTATTTTAGAAATTGGAAAATTGCACTGTTGTCTGCTTCAGACTTCAGTTTATGAACCGTGATCCATAGGCAGTGAGTGAGCAGTAGCTTGTAAATTAGTGTTTGTAGACTTGCTTCTCAGAGACTAAGTCTTGAATTGATCTTAGAGCTTGAAGCCTGCCAAGTTATAGCAGTCCTGGATAAAATGAGACAGCCATTTAGTCATAGGTCTCTTGACTATTGAATTAATGTCAAATGAAATAAAAAGCTGAATAGACTTTTTAAGGGCTTTAGTCCAGTCCAGATGAAATCTAGGAATCATTTCACATCAATTCCTGTAGGAAAGGTTTTGTGAGGGAGGGACTCCCTGGGTTTTAAGGTTGTTGGCAGATAATTTATTGATTAAAGTGGAATAACTAGAGCTTCAGATTTTTTTCAAGAATTGTGGAGCAGTAATGGTAAATTTAGTAAAAGTCACAGGTTTAGGGTGAATGGTGTGTAAAGTCACGGGCATGCCATTTAAAGGATGTGTGTATTTGGTGACTGTGTGGGGGGTAAGTCAGTCCTGCTACTGGGTAGGTAGAATGGGAGAATGGGATGCCTTAGAGTTGGGGGCTATAGTAGTGCCCCCAAGGTGCCAGCTCCTCAATCTAGTCATTTCAAGCTAGTCCATTGGGTCAAAGCACTGATCAGACTTGAGAACGAATTTCGGATGCCCCCATATGCCATCTTAGTTTTGAAGAATTTGGAATAAAGTAGATCATATCTCTTTCTAACTACCCCCTCGTATTACTGTGCAATCTACTTCAGCTATGTCCGGTAACTGAGTCAGCAGCACCTTCTAGTTATCAGTGTGAAAGACTAGAGAAAGTACAAGGAACACTGAAATGTGGACTCTGTCTATGGTTACGAGGAGTTCATGTTCTTTTACTAACAGGGTTGTCATCTGTGGTACCCTGTGCCCGACTGTGAAGTGTTAAGAATGCTAGTAGGTTTGGCACCTTGTTGGAATTTGATGGTTGTTGCTTCTTAAATTATTTTATCTGCACATAGGAGAAAGGAAACAGAGCAAGACTTGGGTGTTTTTCTGCTTCTAGTGCTGTGGTGTTGTGTATTAATTTTAATTTTTCTTAGGAGGATTTGGGTGAAGAAATGCATTTTTGAAGGAGTTTGACTGATAATTTTCATTTTCAAAGATCATGACGATTCTTTACTGGTCTTCACCAATGAGAAATGATGTGAATTGAATTATATATACAGAGTTCTCCAAGTAGCTAGCAATTCGAGGATTTTTATGTTCTGATGGTTTCTCCCTTATAGCATGTTTCCATAGTGCATTGTATCTAAAAAGAGAGGAGGCACTCTTGCCTACTTTTGATACACCAAAATCCAAAACTTAAAAAGGATGAGAGGATGTGGAGAAAGATAAGGAAAAGCTTGAATGGCAGTATTACTGAGATTGTATATTCTTTCTCATAGTTTAATAAAATGTCTCCTTTCCAACAAATGCTATATTGAGACTGATTTCTTATTTAGTTAGGAAGTCAAGAAATTAGTTTTGTGGAAACGTCAGTCTCTTATTTTCCTTTATCCAAGATCTCAAGGAGTTAAACAGATGGATTGTCAGATTCCAGTTAAGCTTTATTGCTTTCTGAGAAGCAGCAGCAATTAAGATATTATTTAAGGGAGATTAACGATTCAGGTCTTGGGCTTCTGAGAATGCTTACTATGGAATGTCCATAGAGCTGTAAATAGGCCCAAAATAATATTTTTTCATTGATACAAACAGTGTGTCAGAAAGAACCTATGAACAGTTTAGAATTTGGATGACTTAATTGAATTAATCAATGTAGAAAAACAATTTTCTGAGATCTGATAGATCTGCCAAAAATTTTCATCCTTATAGAGTCCTGTCAAGGTTGTTTAACCTTAGAGATGTGTTTAAAAGCAATAGATTTAATACATGTTGAAGCCAGTATAGGACTGCGAGGCTGCAAATAAACAACTAATTAATGCCTGGAATATGTGGAAATAGAGAGATCCTTATCAAGCAGTTCTTAAGGTTTACAGCACCTCTAAATTCATACACTTGTACCCCAGTTCTTTTTTTTTTAATGTGTAAATGACAGCTCTGGTCTCCATTCAGTGCCTTTTTAAACAACAGTTCTGGACAATTTCTGAACTGTAGTTTACCCAAACAACATTAAGTTCTGCCTTGTTCCCTGTTGAGTATGGCAAGGTAAAATAATAACAGTTAAGATTTACTCACAATAGAAAGAACATAAAATCATTAATTATTTTTATCTAGCGTAGAGATAAAGGAAGTTCAGTTCAGAAGTCCTCTTTGTAGACTCCTGAATGGAAACACTTTTTCTGAATGGAGAGAGTGAGGAATAAATAGAAATATATGGCCAAATATCCTGGAATTCAGCTTGTAAACCCAAATCCTATTAGACTGATATTGTTGTCTTTTGTATGAAAGTAATGGTGAAGTGTAGCCCGGTAAATCAAAGCTTTCAGGGACAGAGTTTGGGTGGTGGTCGGGACTGCATCATGACAGAAGCTGTTTTATCCTCAATTGAGTAATCAGTGATGTGTTGGATTTTCAAGTTACACAGACGACCTGCTTGTCCTTATGACGGCTTTAAAGGTGATGTGCAAAGAAAAAAAATGTCATTGGGTTATTTTTTGGTTTTTGAGATGTGTAACCTGATCTGAGATTGCTGGTGGTGGTATTTTAAGCTTAGAAACCTTGGGAATATCACGGCTTATCTTTTTTGTTCTTGTTGGAAGTCTGTTTGGATGTCTCAGTTTTGTATTGTGAGCTATCTCAGTCCTTAAAAGGGCAAGGGCTGCTGAACAAATAGACCATTTCTTTCAAATTTTCATAGGACTTTTTAGTTAAAGAGGCATAAACAAAAACAAAAGGAAATGACACACACAGTCTGCTTTTTCCCCCTCTGTAGGTCAACTTGATGTCTGTCATAATGTTTCAGAAGGATGTGTCTAAAGAGATAACAATGTGTACCATCTCTAAATATGGATCCATGGTGCCTACATGTATGCACTTTTTCTGCTAAATTGTTTGGAAGAACCAAGTCATCTCACCCGGTATTGCATTAGTATCTTTAAAAAAAAAAAAATCAATCTTGTTAGCCACCAGAAACTTTATAAATTGCTTGTCCAGTTTTGTTGTTTTTACTATGATATTCCAGAAATGGGTTTTCAAATGGGAATGGTGAGCATGTCAATGCATTTATAGTCTCGTTTTTCCAGCTTCACTAAATCTGCTGTGTGATAACTGAAGGAAGGTCCTCTTCCACATGTAGGCCATGGGAGGACAACCTGAATCAGCATTCTGTTCACAGAAACTTCAAGCAAGCAAGGCAGAATGGACCTGATTAAATAGATTGTGCCTAGTTTGTGAATGGAGGAGAGGGCAGATGCAGGCAACAGGAGGGTGAGAGTGAGGGAGATTGCTCTTCCATATCTGTTACAGGAGCTGAGCCCCACTGGGGCTGCTGGGCCAGAGCTGTGTACATTGTGAAGCACTTGGTAAATAAACTGCACAAGGTGTTTAACCAGCAGAAGGGGCTCTGAGTGGTGCATGAACTGGAGCAGAGACAGAAGCGTGAAGGCCCTGCTACAAGCCATGGTCTATGCTATGCCAATCAGCATTGAGCAGGTTTGACCTAATTATGTCAGTGTCTGCGTTACAGCTTTGTCCCACCAATGTATGTGTCCTACTAGACTGACATAACACCATCTCCATGAGAGGTGTAGGGGAATGTAGTATCTGTATACAAATTGTGTTACTTACATTAACTGTTATTTTTCTTATCAATTTCATAGCTTTTCCTGGAGACTCCGAGGGGTGGACTCTGCTTTTGCAGGGAATAGGGAGCTAAAAAGCCCCTGGTGGCTTTCCCTGCTTCCAGTGGGGAACTGAGTGGGTACAGAGAGAGGCGACAGCCTGTCAGGAACCCAGGAGCCTGTGGGGCAGCTGATCTCCCAGCAAGAAGCTCTCACAGAGCTGAGAGCCTGGACTCTCGGCTCCCTCATGCTATTCCACCTGGGATGGTGGAAGTGCTCCTGGTGAGGATACGTACCACCAACCAAGGAGAGTAATGGTGCTATGCACCAAGTTGACTTAATGTAGATTGACTTAAGCTTTTAGCATAGACATACTTGTAGATTCACCCAGGATAACTATAGTGCCAATTTTTAAGCTCTTGTACAGTGCAGATGGTGACAGTGCAAACTTTCATTTGTTGGTGAAGCACTTCAGTCCTACCTTGGAGCATCTCTTCACTTGAGAAGATGGTTCAATATCTTTGGTGTTTGTCTCTTTCCTTAATAGAAGTTGTGGGGGTGGACACTTGTCCACTAAAGACTGGACTGAGGCTGACATTTCACCGTACGTAGGTCAGAAGGTTCTGCCTTCAGGGATGATACAAATCAAAGATATTCAGTATTCCATTATGAAAGCCCGGTGATATCCAGACCTCAGCCAATTTTGCGGGGGGTGTGAAAGACTTTACGTTAGACAATTTTTTAATTTTTTTAAGTAACTGTAGAAGATGTAGGGAAGTGTAAATTTTCAAAGAAAATCAGTGTGAAGGTTTATACTAGTCTTTCATCACAGTGTCACATGTTGGTATTTGTGTTTAGGAAAAGCTGAAGGCTGGATTACAAAGTACTTACTAGGCACTTACTGCAAAAATTTGAGGAGTGTGTGCATCAGAGAGAGAGAGAGAGGGATTGATTAACACACAAAAAGTTTCTGTCATTAATGATGGATTGTATGCAAGTACAAAAGTAGTCCTTAAACCAGAGACAATTGTTTTATTATACTTTTGAAATCTCAGTGAATAAAAATATTTCATACTTTAAATTATGTAAAAAGTTATTCAGACTTGTAAATTATTTTTTCCAAGTGCTTGAACACTTCTGTGTCAAAAAAAAATTGCTAAAAGAGAGTTCATTGATTTTTCTACTATGCAAAATATACAGTTTGCTGAAAAATAAGAAATTCAGAAACCTAAGCTACTTTAGAAGAGGGTAGAGGGAGATTGATGAACTCAGTATCTGAGGAAAAATACTTTAATATTATGAGATCAAAATGAAAAGGGCAAATAAAGGCTTAGGTCAGCTTTTAAGATGCAGTATTCTTCAGTGAAGACCCCACTCCTTCATGCTTCGATTTAATCTGTCAGGCCAAAGGGCAAAGGTTCATATTATTGCTGGGGAGGGTACAAAATGCATGACATGGCAATTTGCTGACTTTCTATGGATGAACCTAGACAAAGCTTGCATCTCTCTGCTTTTAGTCTCTGACAGCAGCCTTTAACACAGCTCTTATTGTTCAGTTTTAGGGTCACTGAAAGGCATTCATAAGGTATTTGTGATGTAGAAAGCACATAAAACTGTTTTCTAATTTGTCTTAATTGTCTTACTCAAATGGTTAATTCACTTTTGTATGTGTTAAGCAGTTTAGAAGAAAAGTGTTTGTTCAAACATGAAATCTTTATAATTGCCAAAAATCTTTGTGTGTGCTTGTGGCTGAGTATAGCTCTCTCCCACACCTTAAAAAATCCTGAAATATGTTTCTCCTCTAATTTAATTAGTCATTGCAAAGGAATCTGTGGGACTGATTAAATGTTTGGAAATATTTTTGTTAAGAAATGTTAGGGTTCTAGAATTTGTGGCAGCTGGAAAAATCATACTTGTATCTTTTTTCCTTTTGAGAAATAAGTTGTCTTTCCAGAATCTATTCTTATACAATGATCTCCCATCCTCCCTCTTCCCTCACGGAGGTTACCTATTTCTTCTTTCCCTATTAAAATGCTCTAGACATCAGTCGGTTTTAAAGTTACAGAACAATGAGAGAATACAAAACTGTTTACCTTTTCAAGTGACTTTATTGAATATGTGATAAGGAGAGAAAATTCTGTCAGCATTTATGTTCTGTATACTTTCCAAAACCTCTTATTTCTCAAGCGCAAGAGTTATGATACAAGCAATGTTTTGCAACCCTGTGAAATATTGTTACTGATATGCATAATTGCAGCGAAGAATTGAATGCTGTGGTGACTATATTGTTATGGAGGTTACTGATGAAGGCCCCAGTCCTATAGCTGGATCTGTGCAGATTTCTGTGTTGCTTTAAGACCTGATTCTTGTATCCCTGATGGCAGAATTGTGTCTCAAGTTCATGCAGAGCACCTTTTAGGTGACAAAGCCTGCATTTCTTGTAATTGTTTGCTGTGTTCTAGCTGTGCTGGTCCCAGGGTATGAGAAAGGCAAGCTAGGAAAGATAGCATCTGTTTACCGGATTGTTGTCTGTTGTTGGATGTGACAAGTTTTCAAGCTTCTAAGAGCTCTTCTTCTGGTCTGGGGAAGGTAACCAGAGTATCTGAGGTAAATAAATGTTGGGACAAATAGTTAAGCATAAGGGTTTCACAAATGCTTTTGGACCCATCTAAAATGAAGTGGGTAATTAAGGGTTAGCAGGCAGCATAGTGTGTTACGAACTGTTGCAACACTAATGAACTATAAAACCGGTGCCTGTGTAGTCGATAATTTTTAGTGTCTAGCACAGTTCTGAATTTTAAATTCCCAAGATCATCTTCTGAAGGTGTTATGCTGATTCCTTTGAGAAAAAAGTTTGATAGGTTGGGTATGAAGTGATGCCTTTGTTTACCCGTGGAGAGATGATGTTTTATCTTTCATTATTTTTCTGTGTGTTTGTTCAAGAACCTAGTGCTGTGTTTCCCAAACTTGGTTGGCCCTGGAACGCTTTTGGGCTTGGAATATATTGACTGAACACACATATGCTGGTCGGGGAGAGGGAGGGGGGGAGTGTTAAGTACTGAAAAATTGCAACATGTAGTGCTCTAATGTTGGATTAAAAGATTTGTTTTTTGGGGAAAGGGGTGTTTATTTTACAAAGAAGGAAGATATCACCAGCATTTAAATTTTTTCATGGCACACCTATTCACATCACACAGAACACCAGTGTTCGGCGGAATGCAGTTTGGGAAGCCTTGGTGTAGTGATTGTCTGGTTTCTCCCATGTAATAGTTGTTGGGAGATTTGCACTGAATGAGGTACACTACATGTTGTAAAGGCATGTATAAGGCCCATGGCTCTTGAAAGATGGGTTGTGAGGATACTGATCTTAAGAGCAGCAGAAATATGTCTGCAGATTTTGTATACAGTGGGTAGGATCTGATGCTGGTTTGAGTTAGTGTGTCCTGATATGTGGGGAGCTTGCTTCCAGTGATGAACTTAGTAAGGTTGAGGATTGATGGGACCATATCCTAAAAGAAATCTTTCTCCCTACTCTTCTCTTTTCCTTCAAACAAACCCCAGGCTCATTAAACTCAACATCAGAAGCAAATTCACCATGTACAGGGTACACCAACGGAAGCCCTCAGTTACCCACTTGATTTACAACAATAGTTGGAATGATCTCCAACATGTATGAACCCTTATGCTTAACAATCTGTCCCAACATGTGTTTAGCTCAGCCACTTTGGGTAATTTCCCCAGACTTGAAGAAGAGCTCAAAAGCTCATCCCTTCCACCAAGGCAATTTGATCCAGTAAAAGATATCCTCTTATGTATCTTGTCTATCTCTTACATGAGAGAGAGGGAGAGAGAACAGATAGCTTTTTAATTTATTTAAATCTTAACTTCAAATAGTTTTCCATTATTGCCAAAGTACTTTTTTGCAAACAAATTTAGCATTAGCAGAATTAGTGTAAAACTTTTACAAATCTGTTTGCCTAGCAATAAAGTTCAATAACTCTTTAGTGACCCTGACAAATGTCTTCAATAAGTTTAATGTTTTTGGAGAATAAAAGATGCAGAGACTGCTGGCAGCTGTGAAAGCAGACAGAATGATGACTTTCCAACACCACTGAACAAAGCACTCTGAAAGACTAAAAGACAACCGTATGAAAAAGCAGAGTGTTTGAACCTACATGCAGATTCAGTCTCATTGTATTGTTGAACAAAGAATAAGAAAGGAGCTGACTGATGAGAGCACGTAATTGGTTTATTTTATAGTAATTTTATAGGCAGGGTTTTGATTCATTTGATGAGAAGCTGGGTGCCAGATGTGTAAAAGGAAGTGATTAAAATCACTGAGACACCGTTAGTCTTATTAGCATTTAGCTTCAACTGATAGAGTCCATATGTGAGAGCAGTAAGGGAACTCTTCACACTTCATTTTAAAAAACAGTAGCACATTTCTCTTGCAGAAAAGACAATCATGATCTCCATCTCTTGTAACAATCTATGGCAAAAGTATCTCGTTGCCCTACATTTTAGGCAGTAAAATGTTTATTTGAGCTGTATTATGAGTTCCATTGTGCCTTGTGAGCACAGACCTATGTTCAGGGCTGTGTGAAAACAGGACTAATTCAGCAGGGGACAGCTCCACAGCCAAGTGACCTCACCTTGGGGATTGAGATTTTAATGGATTTGTGACAAATATAGCTGCAGCAGTTCTAGTGGGTGGCATTCTTTAAGACTTAGTTTGGGATTCAAGTTACTTTGCTATTAGCATTAACAAAAACAAAGCAAAGAATTTTAAACTATTTGACTAGAGAGACTTTCCTTTCTCAGCTGCCCAACTTTTTCTTTTGTCTCTATGGATGTCATAATTTTGTCAGTTCTCCAGTTGACAGAATTTAAAGGAGACAGAAATCTAAATTTCTAATGGGAATAAGCGTAGAAAAAAAACTCAGTGACCATTTATTCTGGATGTAGCTTTTGCTGTATGAAAACTATTTGCCGTTTTCTTTGACTTCAACTTGTAATTCAAACTCAGCCCTCTATTATGCTCTTGCAACTTCAACTCATTGCAATGCAAGGTGCATGTACAAACTGAAGAGTAGATTTTGGTTCTGTGAGAGTCATGTTCTTAGAAATAGGCACTTGTGTGGATGACCAAGGGGAGGTTGGCACATGAAACCTCTTTTCTACTCTTTTCTTCTACTACCACACAGGCACTAGGTAAGGTCCCAGTTTTCAGGATCTCCTGAGTTCAAGAGCTCTCCCAGGCAAAAACTGGCAGTCCCTATAACGAGAGTTTGTATGTTGGCCTCCAAGTCTTTCTGCTCAGCAGAAAACAAGAAGGACAGTTGTGCCTTGCTCATTCTAGTTTCTATCTTTTTCAATTAATTGAAGCTTAGTAAAGGTTGTATTTTGCCTTCTAATATTTTATCTTGCATCCAACAGAAGATATGTTACCCAGATTTTAACTACATTTATTTGCTCTGTTTTTATAAATTATTGCTGTACATTTTCCTTCTGCTTATCATGCTATTGTTCATTTTGATTAAATTAAATGTTGAAGTTAAACAGTATCAGTTGTAACTTTGTCCTCAGGTATAATGCTTCCTTGCCATCTATTCCTGCCATTTCCCTGGCAGGCTCAAGAACAGCTGTGATGCTGGCTGTGTCAACAGTTCTTTTGATATCTAGTGTGACTCTTACAATACTTCTGCGTTATTTAAAACCCCAGCTCCCAGAATCATATGATGACCTGAACATCTCAGCTTTGATTAGAAAATTAAATAGCCCTCATTTGTAGACCAAAACTTGTAAATGTGAATTCTAAAGATTCATAAGTAAAAAAGAACCCTTCTTTAAATTTAAAAAAAATCATAATTTAAGACAATCACATGATTTCTGAATGCTTCATGTGGTCAGTACTGTAAGCATGGAGCCCTTTAAGGAGCATTTGTCCGTTTTCAGTGGCAATCACTCATTATTCCTTTGCTGGGGGAATTGATAACAAGGATCTTCTGTGTGGTTTCTAGTTCCAAAGGGGTAGCTGTGTTAGGCTAGTCCTTGTTTGAGTGGTTTCTGCTTCTGTTACACCACTCGAGGAAGGTGAAAGGATTAGAACAGGGCAGATAATTTGCTCCAAGGTATTATTGGCTGTGGTTGCTTGACCTTTAGAAATAGAAATTTTTGCACATGCATTGGAAAATTGTCAGAGTGCAGGGTGCAAAGTTGATTATATTTGGATTGAACAGTATTTAGTATCATGTTTTTTTTGAAGTTGAATTTGTCAAGTAGGGAGGTAGTGTATATTAATTCCTTAATCTTTTCAGTTAATAACATTTATTTCAGTAATTTAGGGTTTGAAAAATCTAATCATTTGCTTATCTTTGAGACATTAATTGAAAGGAGCCTTTCTGAATTCCCATTTAAATAAACCGCAGGGAAAAGGCTGTTTTTTAATTATGTATTTACCCAGGGGAGAGGAACCTCATGTTCCTACAATATTTACAGAAGATGACTTTTAAGTGACAAAATTTTAGTATTTCATCAGAGCTTCACTTTTCTATTTTTTCATTTGTAAGAAGTGTTTGTTTTCAGTGCTATCTGAATGCATTTTGTATGTGAGTTCACTTGACCTAAGAAAAATAAAGCTGGATTATATTAGCCAGCTCAGTGTAGTCATCTCACTAAAAATCCAAATAATATCATCTCATGTTTGTTTCAAGTTTTAAAATCCATCATGCATATCTTTATAATAACAGATGAGCTTGATAAGAGATGAAAATTAATGTACCAAACCAGTTAGTAAAAGCATTGTTGATTTAATTTATCCAGTAAGATATCATGCACTCTGATGATGCTAGAGAAATGGGATAGCAGGTTACTAGGGAATAAACCAAATCTATGATTACACCTTAAAAGACTATAGTGCAATTCTACGTTTACTGCCCTTGGTATAAAGCTTGGGGTGGATGGGAGTAAATGTTTTATGTCATTAATATTTCTGAAGAAGTGATCCAGAAGTTAGCAAAACAATGAACGTCATTTGGTGTTGAGCAGAATTTGTAAGCAACTTGTTTGTAGATGCACTGTTTTCATTTTAGTGACTGACAAATCCTGTTAATCCAGTTTTAGAAGTCAAAGTTGGTGCTAGAAGCTGGTGCCTGTCATGTGAATAAAAACCCAATGATAAAGCAAACAATATTGTAGTGAAAGAAAGAGAGGACAAACATATTTGGGAAAGTTAGAAATTTTATCTCATAAGCAGTTTTTTCACTAATTTGTAGATTTTATGTTTTAGAATAATTTGAATTAGTGGTTATTATTATTACTAAAGATTACATTCGTGGCTAATTTTAAGAGCAGTATATACTTAACCTTATCTTTTACTTAACAAAGGCCCCTAACGTGCCTGAACAAGGGCAAAGCGCTATGTGGTGTGATGGTATGAATATCAAGAGTCTTTGAATTTCTTCCGAGTGGCTATACTGGATTCTAGAGAAGCTCTGTGTAATGTTTTGGGAATGGTTCAGGTCACTGGATCTATAGTTACACAGATCACATGCTCCTTCCAGCTCCCTACAGAAGAGGTTAAAAACTGTTGACAGCCTGCCTTTTAACCTAGGACTTGGAACAGTGGCTGAGCAGCGGCCCTCCAGCTACCCGACGTTTGGGATGCCAGTACCTCCCCCAGCTTAACCTGCTACACAAAGTTTATTGCCTTGTCTCTGTGCATAGAATAAATTTAACTCTGAGACACAAGGAAGTCAATTTGTTGATCATACTATAGTTAATGAATTATGATATGCTGTACATGAATATTTTATGGAAAGAATTATCTAGTGAAACTTGGTGATTGTCATGCGTTCCAGACTGTGATTGTCACTTTGACATCTATTTTGAGCAGAGCTAGAACAATTTAGAAAAACTTTTTACCCTACAAATTAATTCGCAAAACTTAGATATTCATATCTGATATTAAAGTATTGTTTGATAGGAAAAATATTCCATAATACAGTTGGTGCTTCTCTAATGTACAAACTGTGTTCAGT
The DNA here is from genome assembly GCA_007922195.1 of Podocnemis expansa. Lineage (NCBI taxonomy): Eukaryota > Metazoa > Chordata > Testudines > Podocnemididae > Podocnemis > Podocnemis expansa. The sequence goes on from ML682004.1 coordinate 5,918,330, forward strand.
AAAACAAAGTATGAGGAATTCACTTCTATTTATTCCTTTTTTGTCAGTGGATTTGGAATGGAAAATATTCAAACAGCTACATTTTTTTTTTCTTTAACTTCATTCCCATACATAAGTTTGTTTTGAACTTTTAGAACATATCCTTTCTGTCACTGCTAGAAATTCACTAATTAGAAGTTGTTTATATGCAGTGTGAATTAAATTTAAAAGAAGGAGGGAAGAGTAAGGAATATCTACTGTATAATAGCCTGTATAGTTCTGGGGTGTGTCTGGCTTAATTAGCAGATTTATGGTGTCAAAACAAATGAGTTATAGGAGAAGATGTGAAAGACTGGGATAAAGTCATAATCCTACTTTAGACATGAAGGAATCTATGATATGCTGGTTATGAATGTTGATTTGATTGTTTGTGCCATATTAGGAGGAACCTTTCTATCTGAAAGCTATTACGCACAGTCCTGACTCCTTCAGTTGTAATCCTTTAATTGTCCCCTGCTCAAATGATACAAAGTGGTTAGATTCTGACAAGAAATGGCTGGCAAATATGTCCTGTTTATGGGAGGAGGGGAACATGCCCCTGATAGAGGTGGCAGGAATAGAGCCTCCTGTACCATCTGATCTCTTGCATCTGTGATAGAAAATGTGCTGCTGAGGGTGGTAAAGCAGGGCTCAGTTATGGTGATTCTTTGCTCATGTTAAGTTTCTTTGGCCCCTTATGTTAGAGGAGAACTGGGGTCTAACATGTATTAAAGGCCAGGTGAACAAAGGGTTAACAATTGTATTTATTAAGCTGCAGTTTGATATTTAAGGAGGAGGAGGGAGCATTCACACTGGTTTATTCATCCTTAGGAAGAGAACCACTGCAGGCGTGACAGTGATGGAGCTGGTGCCAAGGTGGACACAGGAGTGGGTCTTCGGGGTCTAGTCTATGGAGGTGGGAGGGTATCGGCAGGTTGCGGTTGAGCTGGGTTACTTGGGCTCCTTAGGCAGGCAAAAATTATATGGCTACCAGGCAGAAAAACTCTTTAAACAAGAAGGCTTCCTTCTCAAGGCCGGTGCTCGGACTGGCTGTCTGAGGTGGCTGTGCTTTTTCTGATTGGCTGTCCGAGGCAGCTATGTTCTGCAAGGCTGGTAACGTTATACTTCTTATCAGTAGATTCGCAAGGTATTCGCACAGCAACAAGCAGCTGGATTTTACAGTTTCTTGCATTTATGCTAAATAGTAACTCACACTTTCTCACACATGCTGGGCAGAAAAGTGGGTTGGGGGAACAGATATACAAAGCAATCTTTAAAATAAGCACACAGAAAGGAGGGGGGTATGGAAGGAAGGGGGGTGGCAGCTCACCCTCCCAACACCTTACACTGAGAATAAAAGCTAGAGCAGCTTCTAAGCTACTCTACTAATGCTAGGGCTTGTCTGGAATTGAATCTTGGAGCTACTTTTGATTCCCATCTCCCTATTTTTCTGTATTGAACAGGAAGCATAGAATTGTAAGACAGTGGATGTCTCCTTCTTCAGTATCAGCCCCTTCGTATATTTTTGAAAGTTATTTTATTGTAGTATTATGTCTGTAATATGGTAGTTAGGGTGGTTTGAACAGCTTAATTTTAATTCCCTGACATAAGATGTTGACATTTCTCATTATCAACTCAGTGGCAGTTTTTATATAATTCTGTATTTGTATGTATATGTAAAATATTGATTTGATTGGTTTGGTTTTTGCTTCTTCCAATGTGAATTTTAGTATTTGTGAAAGATGATGGAGTGAAAGCCATGGAATATGAAGTCTTTTCTTTAGCCAAAGAAGAGGGCAAATCTGGTCTGCTGCAAATGTGAACTTTCCTACACCACCCAGTGCATGAAATGGAGAGCCTAATTCTGGCAACTGGAAGTGTGTGGGGAGAGGCACCTACAAATGTGATGATGAATTTTTAGATTGCTAAATAAAGGTTTGTAGTTAGCTAATCTGAGTAACTGCTGTACTAAAGACATTTCCTCTACGACTGATATGGACACAAAAAAGGGATTGGTAAGTATGTTGAGGAACCATCCACAGGAAATGGAACAGGAAACTAGTATTTAGCACCTTTGGAATTATTCAAAAACACAAAATGAGCATTTCACCAACTACGTGAGATTTCATCATTTTTTCCAATATTTTTCTGCTCTAATAGCATATATATATACAATGGGACATACATTCTGTGTCAACTGTTTGTATGCATTTCTTAACAAATTATATTTAAAAGTCAACTAGACTGCCTCATTAATAATAGTATTTATCATTGGTATAGCATTTTTCATCTTCAGATCTCAGAGGAATCTACAAAGGTGGGGTAATGATTATTAATACAGGCTTACAGATGAGAAAAATGAGACAGAAGTTCCTGCATCTCCAACAGGAGAAATAATTCTAGAGCTCAGGCTTGAACCCCAAGTGCCTGAGTCCCAGTCTTTTTTTTACTAGCATCTGAACCATGTACTTTGAATAATTTTTTATGTATATTTGTCACAGCTCTAGGGGTATTGTTGTACTTTCTATTCTAGTCTTATTTTGTCTCTAACATATATGTTCATTAGTATGGTATATTGAACTTGGAGGCAGGGACTCAACTGGTACAATCAGGGCCAATTCTCTCCATGGGTGCACCCAGCTGTGCTTAAGTTATACCAGGGCTTGCGAGGGCTAAGAGCTGAAACTCCAGGCTTGGTGGTTGATGGTCCTGATTTCTCTGGGTCTAGTGCATCAATTATGAAAGTTTAAAAAAAAAATTCTCAAGCCCTGCACCACCTTCATTACAAATTAATCACTCTCCCCTGCCCCAGCAGTCCAGTAAAATTACAGGAGATTTTCCCTGCTGCAGTGAGGGGCAATTCTCCCTCTGCCCCATGGGGTTGGGGAAAGAAAGAAGAACTCCAAGGTGACACCTCACTGGGATGGGAGACTCAGCTGGCAGGAGCGGATATGGAAAAAGTTACAGTATTTTACATATACAAACACATCAGCTTTTAGACGCTGATGGTCCCATAATTTCCCTCCCCTCCCAGTTTTTGCTCTGGCCATTCTGTTGCCCCTCCTTCATAGTCACTTCAACCTCATTTGACCTGCCCTTCACCTCCTCCTCCTTTATTCTCCATTTCTTACCTCCCCCCATGTCCTATCTAATTTCTTTTGTCCTTTTCTTTGCTAATCCTTACCTTACAAAATCCTGCCCAAAATGGGATGAGAGGTGTGTGTGTGTGTGTGTGGTGGGGGAACGAACCCATGAAACTAACATGACATTCACAGACCATAACATTTTTCACTCTGTATGATATATTCTTCCCTCTCCTTTGTCTGTTTTGACTGTAAGCTCTTTGGAGTAGGGACCTTTTCCTGCTAGATAGACAGACTGATTGATTGATTTGATTGATTGATGCAGTGCCTGGCACAGTTGGGCCTGAAGTTGGTTAGGGTAGTGGTTTCCACTCTTTTTTCCTCTGGACTCAGTTGAAAAAAATAATTTATGCCTGTTACCCAGCAATTACATTTTTGAGCAATGCATTCCAGTCTTCTGGTGGCAGCAGGGGGTGCCATGACCCAGGACTGGGTCCTGACCCAAAGTTGGAAACCAGTGAGTTAGGGTCTAATCATTTTGGTTTAATATTTATAGCTCATGTACAGAGCTGTTACACAGAAACAGTGTAGAGATTCAGTCCTGCTAGATGTCAAGTATCTCCAAGTCTGTGAGCGTGAATTCCAGCTCCAAGGTACTTGAGGGCAGCAGGCATGTTATACTTGTGAGCATTGATCTCTGATGCTATAAGGAGTAATTTCAATAGGAAGAGTTGGATGAGTGCTTTGAAAATCCTGCCTGTGTTGTTTAACTGCCCACCTTAACTATGTTGATTAGCTAGACACACATCTCCAAAGAAGACATTTGGTTTATTGTGTAAATACTATGCCTTTAAAATATATATGTGAATATTTACTTAAAAATGGACTACTTTAGTCTATTAAATATATGGATTATTCTTTTAAAAACACTTTAGAGATTTCTGGACTATCATCTTAATAAATAATTAATTTTAATGTTGTAAATACCCAGATACACAATTTTATAAAATTAAGAATGTTTCTAAATGAGCTTTTGTCAGTATACATTACTATAATAAAAATAGGTGAATAAATATAAGATGGTTTCATATAACCTGGGTAAAGTAAAACATTTACTTTATACTGAAGTTAAATGTATTCTGACATATTGTCAGAATGACCTAAAACTTGATTTTAAATTCTATTACTTGTTCGGAATACATGTTGTTCATCTATTATGGTAAAGTGTCAGAAACAGAGCAGGTCTGGAAGTGTTTATTTAGCTGAAGAAAAATGTGGATACAATATCATGAAGCCTAGCTGTGTCAAAATTTGGGATCATTCTTCAAGATTTGCTTTGAAAATTAAGCTTTTAACACAGAGCAACTGGCTCACTCAAGTATCTTATTTCAAGGAAAATACAGCAAGCAATAAAATTTCAGTATCAAATGACTATTGTCACTAAATCTTGTGCCTCCTTCAATGGCTTCAGGACAGTGATTGCAAAGACTCTTTTAAGGGAAAAGACTGAAGTTATTGTTTCAATTGTTTTGCTTTGCTTCACACATAGGAAAAGATGTCTTTTTTTCTTTTGTTCTTCTCCATTGACATTTTATCTTTCATTTTGCAGCATTTATTCATCTAAGTAGAGTCTCTTTGATGTTTAAAAATAGAAGTGACAAAAAGACATTGACAAAATTTGCTTTTTGAACCTCATTTCATGATACACTCAGTGGTATCAAATCATTATTTATGATAAAAGTAATATAGTAGTTTGTTCCAAATTATACATGCTGTAAAAATGGAATATCTGTATAGCAAATGATCTCCTGATTATAATTGTGTTCTTTGCAATAATGATCTTACAGTGGGGAGTAATAAAGAAAAAAAAAACAAAACAACTCATATAGAATCCAACAAAATAAATGAGTGCCTCCAATGCCCATCAGCTTGACGGGAGGTTGAGAGCACTGAACACTTTACAGGGTGAGGGCTTTTTATGAGTGCCAGATCTAAACAAAGCTATGCTTGTACAGTTGTTTAAGTTTGTAACCTACGAATAACAGAAGAGGGTGCAAGTTTCTGTTTTGTTTCTCATTGAAAAGAGATCAACGTTAACACATAACAGATGGGAGGGATCAAGAGACTGTTTTCTAACACAATATTCAGTCTTAAAGGTCTACTGATACCTTGTGGAAAAGTTTGAAAGATTTATTTGAATATATTAAGGGGGGTAGTGTTCTAAGTGACACACTCTCCTTCATCCCCAAGCATCTTTAAAGATACAGGGAGTAGGACAGCATTGCCATTTATTCTCGACAATAGCATGTCCCAGTGATAATGTCACAACAGCTAGTCAGTGGGTGGCCTCAAGATCTGATTGATATTGGTTGTGTTTACATTATTTTCTTTGATATCATATCATCTGTTTATCTTCAACAAGTTCCAAAGGGGCAGCCATGTTAGTCTAATTCAGAAAAAAAACAATATGGAGTCCTTTGGCACTTTTAGACTCATATATTTATTGATTGCATGAGCTTTTATGGGAAAAAATTCCACTTTGTCAGATGCTTTGAAGATTTCATGGGATCTTGTCCCATGAAAGCTCATCTGATAAATAAATGTTAGTCTTTAAGAGTGTCACAAGCCTCCTCGTTTGTTATATCTTTGGCAGTGTCTTTACCATTGTAAACTTTCAACTGTAGCCATTCTGACCTGATTTCACATTCTACTTTCTTTCTAACTTTTTCATTTGTCTTAAAATTATTGTGCTTTATACCTTCCATTTTATGGAGAACTCTCATCTTTTCTGCATCCAGCCTTCTAGCATCTTTTAGCTAATACCGCATTTTCCATACCATAGAGTAACACAGTTAATTCTTTGGGATGATAAATTTTCACTTTGTTACTAAGCATGATGTTTTTACAGTCCATAATTTCATCAGTTTCAGTGCTGTACTTGTGGCAAAGCTACATACGTTTTTAACCCTGATGGACACTTAGGTACTGATCAAATTTTTTAGGTACATGTAAGATCCTATCTGTTTTTTGACTTTACCATTACTGCATCTCAATACTTTATTGTCCCTTTTCCAAAATGCAATTACCTTGTCTTCTTGACATGTATAGTAACTCCATGTAAACTGCTCCCAATTTCTACGCCTGATAAGAGTATCACCTTTAATCAAATGTGTCTGCCCTTCTACAATGTTATCTGCATAAACTAAGGAGCTTAATTCTAAATAATCCAGTGCTACTCCTTCCAGCTCAATTAATATTCTTATGTCTGGTTTAAGAACACAAAAAGTGATGGTGATTCTATGTTCTCCTGTCTTGTACTAGGCTTTGATGTGAACTAGTTGCTTAATTTTCCACCAACTCTTTGGGCACTGCAAGATCTTTATATATAGCTTTTACAATTGCAATTACCTGATCTGGAAGGCCATATTGTCTTACTACTTTCTATGACGCTTCTCTCCCTACAAACTGAATTCAGGTCCTGTGTACAGTCAGTGAAAGCAACAAAATGTCTTTAAAACCTTTTTTTGAATGAACTGTCTGAGTTTGACTGTCTGATCTGTGCAGCTTTGACCTCGTCTGAAGTCACACTGTTCCTTGCCTACCACTTCCTCTTAAAGTAGCCTTCATCTGTTAACTGTTACTTTTTATCATGATTTATACCTCTACATTTGTTCAGCTCAGCAAGCTCTCCTTTCTTAAATATTAGTAGAAGTATTGTCCTTAAACAGTCTTCCCATACATCGTCTTGCTTGTATGCCTGGGGAGCGGGTGTGTGTGCATGCACATGTGTTTTAATGTTTTCAGAGCACATTCCCTGCTCTCTTTAAGCAACTCAGCTGTTATATTGTCTGTTCCTCCAGCATTCCCTTTTAAAAATGGCTCCTATGCTTTTCTTATTTCATCTTCTAATGCTGTGTTCAGTGTTAATATACATTCTTCCTTGTAAGTCACCCTCTCTAGCATGTCTATCATATTTACATCTGGATGAACTGCTAGGTTCAGCACTTTGTCAAAGTGCTTCTTCCATAGCTCCAATGCAACTTGGGGGGCATTGCTGTCAGTTCATTGGTACTCTTTAATTACAGCTTGAATCTGAGGCTGAAGTACTTGTTTAATCTTTTTGATTTCTTCACTGTTTTGCATAATACTTTTACTACTACTGTTCTTCCCACAGGCTTGACTTATTTACACTTTTCCTGTAATGTTCTTGTTCTATTACATTTTTTCTTTGTTTGCTTATGTCTTCCAATAACTTTTTCTGTGGTTCTTTGTATTGCTCCTTTAAATATGTCACATCTGGTCTACAGTGAGATTTCTTCATCATCATCCTCCAAGCATCACTTTATGCTGTGTGCTTCTGTAACAGAACTAACGTACCAAGTTCATTTTTAGCTCCATTTGCACCCATCTTTTTCTTAGACTTCAGCTTAATTTCAATCTTTCCAATAAATATTCACTTTCACTGCCATGCATGACCCCTCTGTAGATTCTGTGCCATGGCCATCTACCTTTGACTGCAATAATGTGATGAATCTGGATTTTTGATTTGACCATTTGGTGAGTTCCACATAACCTTGTGCATATGTATGTGAGGAAACCAACTCTCACCAATAATCAGACTGCATCTCAAAGCAAGATCTTAACCTTTTTATGCTATCATTTGCTGTCCTCATGGAATGTGGTTTAATATTCATTTGCTTGTCATATTTGCTTCCAGCCTTTGCATTCATATCGGTAGGACAGCAAGACTGTGATCATGGCTTGAGTTTGAGCAGGAGCAGGCACAGACTGGGAAGGAGTATGGTGGAAAAGAATTTGGGTGTCATAGTAGACCACAAGCTAAATATGAGTCAATAGTGTAACACTGGTGGTGGTGGTGGGGGGGAAGCAACCCACCACCATTCTGGGATGTATTAACAGGAGCATTGTAAGAAAGACACAAGAAATAATTCTTCTACTCTCCTCCATGCTTATTAGGCCTCAAATGGAGTATTGCATCCAGTTTTGGGTGCCTCATTTCTGGAAAGAGGTGGAGAAACTGGAGAAAGTCCAGAGAAGAGCAAGAATGATTAAAGGTTTGAAACACTTTACTTAGGAGGGAAGATTGAAAGGACTGGGTTTGTTTAGTCTGAAAAGGAGGAGACTGAGAGGGGACATGATAGCAGTTTTCAAAAAGAAGGGAGAAAAATCATTCTTTTTAACTGCCAATGGTAGGACAAGAAGCAATGTGCTTAAATGTCAGCAAGGCAGGTTTAGATTGGACATTAGGAAAAAATTCCTAACTGTCAGGGTGATTAACCAGTGGACTTGGTTGCCTAGGGAGAGTTATAGAATCTCCATCATTGGAAATTTTTAAGATTAGGTTAGACAGATACCCATCAGGGATGACTTAAATGGGTACTTGGTCCTGCCATGTGTGCAGAGGACTAGACTTGATGACCTCTCATGGTCCCCTTCCAGTTCCTATGATTCTATAAGATTGATCTGTTTAGAACTGCTAGGCAGCCGAAGAATCTTGACAATATAGTGACACTGAGCAGATGAGTAGCTTCTTTCAGTATACTTGCACTGGTTAGATCTTTGCTTGTGGATTGGCTGGAACTTTAGGATTGACAGGGAATTATCTCAGCTGACTCATCAGGCTCAATATGTTCATCACAATGTTTCATTTTATCACAAACCTTATAATCAAGAATTTCATCTACAGTGTTATCTGGCTGCTGTACAAAATACAGAAAAGAGTAATTTCCTACTGTCAGCTCTCACATATCCAGTTAGTGTGTCTCTTGTATGGCAGGAAGGGAAATTCATATGTTCTTTAATTCCTCACTACTAGCTTGGTCTGGTCTGGAGTGAATAGGGTTCTAAGATTCCAGCTCATGATACATGTAATATGTTTAGTGGTTTTCCAAAATCCATAACCATTTCCTTTTGTTAGGCCTAGGTTAAAAGCCATTTAAATCAGCTTGGTTTGCTATACTGTTTCTGTACAAAGAGTGTCTTGGATGATGATAATTTCTTAGGCCAGTACACCCTCTCCAACTCATGGGAATGCCATATCATACTGCTGGCCTGCAAAGAAAATTTATCAACTTTTACATCTTAATCTGCTTGCCTTCCAAGGCTGATGACCTTGGATTGTTGGATTCGAAATCAATGTCTTATTTCAGTTGAAGATTTGTGTGACAAGGCTAAGAGAACTCTGTCAGCCCTAGTTTGTAATAGAAGTTTTCCTTCTTCGAGATAATGTTTGTTCAGGGTACCTTATTCCATAAGATTCACTGGAACCCTTTTGGGTTTCCTCGAGCTGGACTACTTCTAACCATTAACCAGGCAAGCACTTCTACACCACTGTATCCCAGCACAAGGCACACAGGTATTACAGATGAGTGTGTAATTTTAATGTAAACTTAAAACAAATCTTCATTGTCTACAGAATGCTTCATTCTCTGATATCATATATTTTCATATACTTTATATGGTGATTGCATTGGTTTTTAACTTAAACTTTTGTGTTTTTGCTGTTTAAATATATATATTTTTGTATACTGTATTTTTAATGAAACATTTACGGAGCTTCTCTCTTGAGAAAACAGATAAAGTAATTGATTTCCATATTAATTAAATGAATTTCACAGAGATGAACATTGTGCTATGCTACAGTTCTTTAGCTACGAAGACTTTCTGGTGTTTCAAGTATATATAATTCCTTAAATAAGGAAAATTTTACTGGAAAAAAATTGGAACTTAAGAACCGAAGAGAAAATCAAATATTTAAGTGTATGGAAATTGTACTTTTGTTTAATTTATTTACTGTGCTATGATGCATGGAAGGTAATGGATTTCTTTGGATGTAGAGATGGGACTGGTATCATTTACCCTCCTGGAGCCAAAGAAAAGCTGCAGTGTGAATGTCTTTTTAACATTATTTGCTAGGATTGTGTATATTGCAGTCAACTTTCTAGGAGGCACTGTCTCTTTATACATACATACAGAGCTGGTGATACTATTACTTTGGTCCCCCGACACTTCCCATTATAAGATTTTGCCTTTTGTTGCATATAATTTTGCCAAACTTGAGTCTGTTGAGCTGATATTTTCCATACCAGCTGTCTTCCCGAGGCTGACTTGTTTAAATGACTGGTTCTGCCATTCCTGATAATAGGATGATGGAGTCTGCATCATGTCTATGTTTAAAAAAATCTGCTTATCTTTTCTTTGAATACCTTTAGTTCCCTCCTGCTATGGGTCAGAGACTTCAAAATCTAGAAGAAAGTTGTCTTCTGTGTCAAGGATGTGTATTTTGTCGTCCTTGTAAAGATCTAACCAAATGTGGCTAAGTTATAAAACTGAAAAATGCGCAGAAGAGAGTACTTAGATTTTAGTCACTAAATTTATTAAAGATTCTGTTTACATTGACCATGACTTTCCCTGCAAATGCATTTCTTGACTGATGTGAGCCATGCCCTATACAAGTATGGACATCTGAACTAAGAGCCCGGAGGCTCTCTCTTCTGTGCTCTTAATGACCCCAATGTTGAGTCCAGAAAGCTATCTGATTTACATGCAGCTCAGGAAGCTCTCTGATTTGCTTGCAGAGGGGACAAGAGCTGGATCTGTGGGGTGGCAAGATTGAAATGGGGGAACTGAAAGTGGAAGTTGGCAGGGACACTGAGAAGGACTGAAAGTAGGGGTATTGGAGAGAGTGGAAACCTGTGAGCAAGGAAGCTCTCTATGGTAGTAGGGAAGTGAAATGGGAAGAGGTGGAAGAGGCTGGGGGCAGATGGGGCAAGGTTGAGATTAGATGAGGAGTTGGAAGGAGACTGGGACTGGGAGCTGGCAGAAGAATGACACTAGCTAGGGAAAAGTCGGTACCACAGGTTAGGGGGATAGTGCCCAGCTGAGCAAGGAGAGAACTGGGAGTGGAGAGGAAATGGGGTTAGGAAAGGGACTGGGGGGCAGTAGATTGGGTATAGCCCCTGGTGTTGGACATTTGTGGGCCTCTGACATACATATGGGAAGGTGAGTGTATATATATATATATTAATCTATATAGAAACGATGTAGTGTGTGAGTAAAGTCACTCTCACTGTCCCAAAATAACTCAGTCCAGGAGTTTCCAAACATTTTTGTAGTATGGATCACATCTTAATAGAAGTTTGACTCATGGATCACCTGCATTCCATGATCTCATATACCATTTTCTTCCATTGGTTCTACCTTCTGGCAACTAACTCAGCTATTCAGAAGAAAAACTAGCATTTGAAAATTAATAGAGTTTAATAGGTGGAAAGAATGGGAAGGAGCCATCATAATGTGACTGGTGCTGTCCACTGACCACAATAGATGCCACAGATACCAATTTGAGAGCCACTTCTCTAACTTGTAGAAAACACCAAATATTGCATGGGTCAAGCTAGTGGCTCAAAGTAATAATCTCACTATTTTTCTAAATGAGTTATCTGCATTAGAGCATACAATAATTGTTCTCCCACCAGAAAATCTGTGAAAAGATTTAGTCTTTATTCTCAGACATAAACTTCAGTGTTTGACTGGCAGCATTAGAGTCAAATGGTGACACATCTGTATGACAATTCTTTCTTAAATGTAGTTGAGTGTTTTGTTTTGCCATTTTGTGTCTTTTTTAAAGTCTGGAAAAATAAAAATCTTATTGCCTTTGTATTCAGTAGATCAGAACTTCTGATCACACTCCTCAAAGTAGTCCCCAGAGTATGTCGTCTGGCTTGTAAAATTGGAACTGTAGCTAACAGTTTTTAACTGTTCCATACACATGCTTCAGGCTATAAGGTGACTGCAAACAGCCTAGGGCTAGTGAGAAATTTCCCTTCTGGTTAGAGGACATTGACGATTTTTTGTAAATCATGAAGCATGTGCAAGAAAAGCGGTCCAGTTATGTGTCTTACTAGTCCCTTTTAAAAATTTTGTGTGTAATTCTGTGCTAACTATACCCAGCTGGCCCACTACCAATTATTATTAGTTTGCTCTGTTAACTGCCTTCTATTCTTTAGTGCTACTCTGTTTTAAAATAATTAAGGAATCAATTTGCAAAGATCTAGATGGAGCTACTGTAAAATGGGATGCTTAACTGATTCGATAACTGCTCCCAGAGAGTAGTTATTAACCATTCACAGTCATGTGGGAAGGGCATAAAAAGCAGGGTACTGTGGGGATCTGTTCTTAGTCCAGTTCTGTTCAATATTTTCATCAAAGAGTTTAGATAATGGTACAGAGAGTACACTTATAAAATTTGTGAATGATACCAAGCTGGGAGGGGTTGCAAGTGCTTTGGAGAATAGGATCACAATTCAAAATGATTTGCACAAATTGCTGAAATGGTCTGAGGTAAATAGAATGAAATTTAACAAGAACAAATGCAAAGTGCTCTGCTTAGGAAATACTAATTCATGGCAAACATACAAAATGGGCAATGCCTGCTTAGGAAGAAGTAGTATAGAAAGGGATCTGGGTGTCATAAGGACCACAAGCTAAATACGAGTTGGCAGTGTAACACTGTTGCAAAAAGGAAACATCATTCTGGAATCTGTTAACAGAAATATTGTAAGAAAGACATGAGAAGTAATTCTTCCACTCCACCCCATGCTGATTAGGCCTCAACTGGAGTATTTCTTCCAGTTTTGGGTACCTCATTTCAGGAAAGATGTGGAGAATTGGAGAAGGTCCAGAGGAGAGCAACAAAAGATCTGGAACAGTTGACTTTTGGGGGAAGACTGAAAGAACTAGGCTTGTATAGTTTGAAAAAGAGGAAACTGAGAGAGGGCATAACTGTTTCAGATACCTAAAAGGTAGCAGAAGGGAGAAAGATTAATCTCTTTAACCATTCAAGAAGCAAAGGGTTTAACCATTCAAGAAGCAAATGGGTTAAATGACAGCGAGGGAGGTTTAGGTTGGACATCAGGAAACAAATTCTTAATCGTCAGGGTGATTGACCACTGGAAAGAGTTGTCTAGTGTGACTGTGGAAGCCACGTCTTTGGAAGTATTTAAGAACAGGTTAGACAAACACCGGTCAGGGATGATTTGAAATGATACTTGGTCCTGCCATGAGTGAAGGGGACTGGATTCAAGGACCTTTCATTATCCCTTCCAGTTCTATGATTCTATGGAAATGTTGAATATTCTCTTCAAAACAACAACAAGTTGTTGAGGTAGGTGCCTGTTGTCAAAATTTAGTGATTTTAAAGCCTTACCTGTTAGAACTATCTGTAAACCACTCTTCCCTCTTCTGGAGTATCAAGGAGGACAGAATGTCTGTCTCCCTGATGGCTTCCATGATCCTTTTCTGCTATCCACTCACTCCAGAATCAGAGTTAGTGCAAGAATCAAAATTTAAAGGCAGAATCAGATGGAGTCGAAGTCAGTGGAAGTTTCTAAAGACAACTTGCTGCTGGTGGTGTGACGTCAAAGGCTATTATGGCCTTACTTGCCCCCTTCAGTTACTTGTTTCTTGTCCTTCCCTAAATAGATAGTTATTGAAAGATCCCATCTCTGTTGGGACTCTCTGGGGGCCTCATTCCCCCTGTAGTCTTGTACAGCTTGTTCTTTCTATTTGCTTGTGGGAGAAGTTCTTTTTGGAGATGGCATGTCTGTGTTTTTGTGGTTTCCTCTGAAGCACCTATTATTGACCACAGTCTGAGACAGGATAGTGGGCTAGACAGACCACTGGAATGATCTGGTATGGCATTTCCTATGGTCTTAAATTGTTAATGTTGTGTGTTGGGTTGCATGGGTGTGTGTTTTTTCAGTGTGCTGTCCAGCTCTGCACTGATAGCTGGTTCAGCAGACCTTAATAGCACTACTCAGTGTTTTAAACGTACTGAAGGCTGGAATGTCGTTACCTCAGTGATGCTGTTTAGGCTGTTGCTGTTTCTGTCTTTGAAGATAGTGCAGAATGTTAATCCAGCATATCACAATATTACTAATTAAGAAAGACCACAGGCAGAGTTTCATGATGAACGTAGTAGAAGGTTTATTGTGAATAGAGCACAGTCCGAGTGCCTTGACTACATTGTTACAAGCACACTAATGCATGCATTGCTGTTACAATGGACTCATCTCAAGTCAACAAGACTTTGTACTGTCCCCTTGACCGGACAAAGGGTTAATGTGAATTACCAACATATATAGGCTGATGCAAACTATTAGAATACACAACTTACACATCACCTTACATATTTTATGACATCTCTTTGTAACCTCCCCTTGTCCCTGATATCTTGACAAAACATCATTATTAATTATTTTGTCAAACCATCTTATCTTGCACTAGAGAGTGATGTCTTTGTACTAGCTGGAATATGTTTATGTGAGTGTCTAGCGCCTACTAGTTCCAAATGGATAGCCATTGTTAGTCTAGTCTAGCAAAACAAACAAGCAGTCTGGTGGCACTCTCCCATGAAAGCTCATGCAAAAAATATGTTTGTTAGTCTTTAAGTGCCACAGGATTTCTTGTTTGTAGTGCCTACTACACTATCAAAAACTCTTCCCAGTTCATGTACTGGACAGTGAACTTGTAAGTATCTGTAATATATGGTCAAACTTTGGTTCACAGTCTCAGGTTCAAGTCTCAGATCTTGAAGTAGGCCCAGTGTTTCCAGTCTCTCTCTCTACTACAATTATAGCATCCATGTTCCTTAGCCTGCTGTAAACATTTTTTTTTTAATCTAAAGATTTCATCCACATGAGATTCTTGTTTCAGACACGTTCCTCCATTTTATACTCACAGAATCATGGAAGTTAGAGATAACCAGGACTGATTAGGTCATGTATTCCATCACGTGGCAACTGTGGAATTGTCCTCTTCTGCTTATTTAATAGCATTTTGTCCAATCGAGTTCTAAATGTCACAAGCAATGGGGCTTTCAACATTTCCCTTAGGAAACTATTCTTCAGCCTAATGCATCTCACTGTCAGTCTAAATTGTCAAATACTCTACCTAAACGTCTATTTTCTTTGAGACTCTGTTGACTTACAGTTCATATTTTAAAGAACATTCTCTTTTTTTTATATTGCTAGGAATATTTCAGATTCATTTCAGAACATTTTAGATTTAGATTTTAGATTTATTCTTTTTAGGTTTTCAGTCACAGTGTTTGAGGCACACATTGCAGAAGAAAGTTTGTTTATTTACAAAGAATTGTTTCTATTTGACTTTAGATAGAAACATTGTCTTAACTTTTGTAAAAGCTCCATCTTCCCCCTTTCCCAGCAAATCTAAATTTTGGGCCCAATTTCAGTTTTGTCTTATTAGTTTCTGATTTGAGCTCTGCTTTTGCATTAGCTTTCCTTAGCTGTATTTAATTGCACTTTATTTTGTCCTTTTTTATTTGAAAGAGAGAGAGAGAGTGTGTGTGTGTGTGTGTGTGTGTGTGTGTGTGTGTGTGTGTGTGTGTGTGTAAAATAGTTGTCTCTAAGTTACGAGACTCTAGCAAAATTTAGATTGCAGGTTTGGGGTCTGTCTCTGTGTGTGGTGTTTGTTGAGAGAGAGAGAGAGTGTGTGTGCGTGTGTGTGTACATAATTTTTCAAAAGTAGAACTTTGCAGATCATTAGGCCCTGATCCAGTAAATACTTAGGACTTTTCTACAGAGGTAAAAAGCCTGGGACAGCTATTTTCTTTTCTTGTAATTTTTGAAATTGCAATAGCTAGACAATTTACTCTATGAATCCAAAGGAGAAAAAGTTTACCTACTAGTGATATCTATCTTCTTTTTTCAACTTCTGATTTTGAAGTCTCTGAAGCTGTCTAGACTAGTTTGTGTTTTGATGTGCTCTTTTTCCCTCTCCTCTTTGTAGGCGTCAGGATCTGGTTCCATTATTTTCTATGCATTGATACCTTGCATTTGATGCTGAACAGTTGGGCCTGTTTTGGTGGCATACACCATAGGTGTGGTCTTGGGTCACTGTTTAGTTTTTGTCCAAATGTAGGCTCCCAGATTAGCTTACTTTTGCTCTGTAGAGATGCCAGCCTTCTGTGCTTCCTTCTTCTCTGGATGCAACGTTGAAACTGTATGCTTGGTTTTGGTATGGGTTTCAAACTTGCGTGTTTCCAGTACATACTGTGATGCTTCATTACCACTTTGGACGACTAAAAAGTTTGTATGTGGAAACTCACTCTGTTGAACAACATTTGCATAACCGGTTGGCACATCGTATCAGAGCCAAATACTGCAGGGTAAGCACCTTGTAACGTTATTCCCTCAATGGGGAGTGCGTAATGACCACCTTCCAGGGCTGTAACTAGGGTGGGGAGACTGGGGCTTTGTCCCGGGTGCTGTATTTTAGAGGGTCATTTCAGTCAAATGGCTCCATTTCACTGGTTGATTTGAGGGTGCATTTCATGATGCTTGCCCCATGCACCAAAATACCTAGTTCCGGCCCTGCCACCTTCAGTATAATACTGAAGAAGTTAAAAAGCAGATTTTATCCATAGATGCTGTATGGCAGTAAAGGAAGCTGGAGTACAAACATTGCAGCATTTAGATTAACACAGTCCAATTTGAGGCTTCTAAAGAGATTGTTGTTATGGATGAACAAGGAAGACTTATTTTCTGATTCTCCTCGCCTGCCTCCTTCAGAACATCACTTCCAGATACAGTCAAGTTAGATACTGTAGTTAATTTATGCATTCCTGCAAGTATTTCTCTTCTCTACTTAACTTTAATATTGAATTTGCTGCCCTTTAAATACTTCTTTAAAAATAAGTATAGTGTTTCAATAAGGATTTTCTCTCTTAAATTACTCACATATGTTCAATATTAACTTTACCTCAGATACATTTTTTGTCACGGCATTTTACAAATTGCTTGGTTTTCAAGCCTAATCTATGTGTCACTCTCCTACTAAGAAATTGTTTTATTCCTTTATTTTTTACTTTGTTTAGCATAATTTTTTTTCCTGCTTGTGAGTGAGTGAGTGAGTTAGTTAAAGGGTTTTTATTTGATAAATGCCTCCAAAGCTGAAAGACTGTATGCTAACTCTGGGAGTCAAACCAGATTCTTATAGCTCAGAGTTATAAAAAACCTTGGAACAGTTTTACAAGGAAGCTGCTGACAGATGTTTAGTTATGGTTATACAGACAATGCAGCTAAGACATGCATAGCAAGTGTAGCATTACTTTTCTTGCAATATTAGATGTATGTAGATAAACTTGTTCTGGTTACATCACAGGAAGATAATATGATGAAACAAGGTTGCAAGCAGGTAACAAGATTAGCTCAAATTTGTAAATATTAAAATTTAGAGAGTTCTTTAGTGTTTGATGTTTACAGCCTGAAGAAATGTTAGTAATACTAATATACCTCTTAACTGTAGACTACAAAAATGTTGATGTAGCTTTTTTTTTTGACGTGGGACTAATGCTACTCATTGAGATTTTGTGCCCAGGTACCTGGTTTAATGCTATGGCCTTTTCTTACTTCATTAAGGAATATAATTTTCTAGAGAGAGTATCCTTCCAAAATGGAGAAGTTTTAGTCACTTGTTTTCCTTTCCTGTCTTGATTTCTCTTAGGCCTCCATTCCTCCTCACTTTCTTTGAAATTTTGCATTTTTACTTCTATTTCATGATTTCCAAGACACAATCACTCCAAACTATGGATCCTATGCAATATTCCAAATTTATTAGAACCAGAAGACTGTTGTTTTCAGTTACCCGCTAAATAGAAATCCTGTCTACAAGCCTAGATTTAGTATAAGATCTTCACTCATACAAACTGCTTAATTCTGCTTTAGAATTTCTTTTCAGTATTGTTATTGTTGTGATTCACGGCAGTAATCTTGCAAGAAGTAATTATTGTCAGTTACACCAAGAGACACTATATCAAGATCTGTTTAAAAACAAAATGATAGAGAAGCACAGAATTATGTGGATTATGGTAGAGAAACGTGGGGGGGGGGATCCCTTTGAAATCAATGGCAGGGAATGAAAAAAAGAGAGAGAGGTGTCACTACATTTGGCATTAAAATATTTCTAAATTGTTCTGATATGTGGACCCTCACATCCTCTTAGATTTGGTATTATAAACTTCCAGCAAATTCAGTTTTTTCTTATGACATTGCTGCATCTGTTTTCTAGATTAATTCTCCCACTCTCCCATTTTGTTCTTTGCTCAATGCAGTGCTATGTCTCTGTAGTTTATTAGCAAGGCTTTGACACTTAACTCTATTGGAAAACAAGCAACCAGTAGACCCCACCACCCTCCCTTGTGTGCCTCTATATATTTCATTTGAGAACAGCCACACTCAAACTTAACACTAACCACAGTTCTTCCAAGATCCAAAGCTTGAGCAGATGTGAATAAAGCAAAATCCACCTAAACATCAGATACTAGATCTGACCTAAATAATTTTGAAATAATTAATTACTAAAAAGTCTAGTCTATCTATAAATTAACATTAATTCATAATATATGATATTCACAAAAATAAAAGTGAATTGTAAAGGAGCATATTTTTTCACTTGGGGAATGGAGGGAGGTGGTGGAAGACAATGGGGAGTTGAAGTTCCCCAGTCTAAAAAAATGAGTTTTCCTTGGTAATTTTACAATTTCACTGCTGTTGGCATAAACCTAATCTTTTACCACTATTGATTTTACTTTTTATTTTACTTTCCTGTGAGGAATATTGTTGACATTTGTGCCCCCAGGGTCGGTCCTGGGGCCACTTCTGTTCAACATCTTCATGAATGATTGGGATGATGGGATTGATTGTTCCCTCAGTAAATTAGCAGATGATACCATGCTGAGGGGAATGGTAAACATGCTAGAAGGCGGGTATAGGGTTCAGGGCAACCTAGACAAATTGGAGCATTAGGCCAAAAGAAGTCTCATGAGGTTCAGCAAGGACAATTGCAAACTCCTGCACTTGGAATGGAAAAATCCCATGCACTGCTACAAGCTGGGGAGTGATCGGCTAAGTAGCAGCACTGTAGAAAAGGACCTGGGCGTTATGGTGGATGGGAGGCTGGATGCGAGTCAACAATGCACTCTTGTTGCCAAAAAGGCAAATGGCATACTGGGCTGCATCAGTAGAAGTGTTGTCAGCAGACCGAGGGATGTGATTATTCCCTCTATTCGGCTCTGGTTAGGCCACATCTGGAATACTCTGTCCAGTTTTGTTCTCTGCACTACAGAAAGGATGTTGACAAATTCAGCAGGGTCCAATGGAGGGCAACAAAAATGATTAGGAGGTTGGAGTGCATGACTTACGAGGAGAGACTGAAGGAACTAGGTTTATTTAGTCTGCAGAAGAGAAGCTTGAGAGGAGATTTGATAGCAACCTTCAGCTACTTGAAGGAGTGCTCCAAAGAGGAGGGAGCTAGGTTGTTCTCAGTCATAACAGAGGACAGAACAAGGAGCAATGGCTTCAAGTTGCAGCTGAGGCAGTCAAGGTTTGATATTAGGAAAAACTTTCTCACTATGAGGGTGGTGAAGCATTGGAAACACTTAAGGTGCAGTTAGACAAAAGCCTGGTAGGGATGGGTAAGTGGGACTGGTCCTCCTTTTAGCATGGGGTTGGACTAGATTGTAGGAGGTCAAGAGGTCCCTTCCAACCCTATGATTCAATGACAATACAACATGTCTTCTCTTGAATTTTTTGAGTGCTGCCCAGGTGAACTCTTCAGTATGATATGTAACCCCTTTGGGGTGTTAAAGATTGTGGTTCCTTTAAATCTTTGCCCTGTGGGGAAGAGACTGATGGTTCTGAAAGGAGGATGTGGAGCTGAGGGGAAGGGGCTGCAGCCAGAGGCCCTGGGAGAGAAACAACCAGAAAGAAGCAGCAAAGAGGGGCCCAGGCCCTGCCTGAAGCCAAGGAGGACAGAATGGCTGACCTGGGACACCAGGCTAACACCCACAGGAGGACACTGTGCTGGGGAGAGTTGTCCAAGGACAGAGCTGGACCCAGTGACTGGAGCTGTGGGGCCATGAGAACAGTGCCTGGGACTTGGCCTGGGACTAAGTGAGAGGTTGTAATTAGTTACATGGGGAGGGTGTTGCTCTGTGGTCGCAGAGAGTGGCAGAAGAGGCGTGAGAGGGTTTTGCTGGTGCCAAAGATGACCAGGAGCTGCTGGACTGACCACTGGACTAGAGCTGTACTGAGACTCCTGAACTCAGGGTGCAGACAAGGAGTCTGCCTTCAGCCTGCTGCACTGTTCAGCCTGCAGGGACGTGTTAGCTGTTACTCTGTTACTGCTGCCCCATCTCTCCTGTTGTTTTCTCCTTCGCCCCTCTGTAAATAAACCTTCCCCATTCCCATAATACCTGTCCTATCCCAGTGTGCATGTGATCATTCTGAGGGGTTTGGAACAGGTGCCCCTGGGGCAAAGGGGCTCTCCTTGTTGTGTCCCCACGCACACCCTTCCCTGGCCAGAGTTGCCTGCAGGGCAGACTCTATCTGGCCACGAGGATGTTACACACATCTTCATAGATTCATTGATTCCGAGGCAAGAAGGAACCCCTGTGATCATCTTGTCTGACTTCCTATATGACACTGTATGGAGCTTCCTCAAAATAATTCCTAGAGCAGATCTTTTAGAAAACAGATCCATGCGCAGTATAAAAGTTCTCAGTGATAGTGAATCTACCATGCACCCTGGTAAACTGTTCCAATGGTTAGTTACCTCTTGCTCTTCAATATGTTTACCTTATTTCCAGTCTGAATTTGTTTACCTTCAACTTTCAGCAGTGGGATCTTTTTATATCCTTCTCTAGATCTAAGACCCCATTATCAAATATTTTTATACAGTGCTTATAGACTGTAATCAAGTCACTCCTTAATTTTCTCTTTGTTAAGCTAAATAGACAGAGCTCTTTGAGTCTATTTACAAAACATGTTTTCTAGTCCTTCAGTCATTCTTGTGACTCTTCTCTGAAATCTCTCCAATTTATCAAGATCTTTCTTGAACTGTGGACACCTGAACAACTGTATTATGCCTGTATTCCAGCAGTGGTTGGGTGCAGGGGTTAAAGTATAACTTGGTGGGCCCTGGAACCCTCTGGCATGGGTGGGTCCCCCAATATCTGTCCCCAGAACTCACCTCCAGACACAGACAGACACACACACACATGCATAGCCACCCTCAGACCACACACAGACGCACAAAACCCCCAGCAGCTGCTCCCCCAAGCCCTTACCTTTGCTGTTCGCAGGCTGCCTGACTGGCTGGTAGCTCCGGGCAGACTCACAAACTCCTAGCATGCTGCAGCTGTCTGCTGGCTGGGCTTGAGGGGAGGAGCAGGCGGAACGCTGCGTTCTGGCTGCTCGTGCTATTTTCAGTGGGGCCCCCGAATGCAGCGTTCTGGTGCCTTCCTCTATTTTTAGGGGCCCCAGGATGCTGCCAGCCTAAAAATGGGGGAGGAGGCCGGAAATGTGTTCTGGTGCGTTCCCCCTTACTTCAACCCCTGCTTGCGTGAGTGCCAAATATACACTACTTAGACAAACACATATCAAGGATGATTTGAGATGGTACTTGGTCCTGCTGTGAGTGCAGGGGACTGGACTCAATGACTTCTCATGGTCCTTTCCAGTTTCTATGATTCTATAATTGATTCCTCTGTTTATACTTTGGTAAGGACTATTATGATACATATTAGCCAATTAAGTTTGCATTTGATCAATATGTTTCATAAATATTAGCCTTTAATAGTTCCGCAAGTATCATGGAAGAATTTTTCAGTTGAGTCAAAAGCAAAAGGACAATTAGGATAGCAGATAAGAGTTTTGACACTTCCACCTATTGGAAAGGCACAGTTTTGCCTACTGGTCAGGAACAGTTTATGTTGAGTCTTAGTCACCTTTTCTTATTATGTTGTAAGAAATACTCTTACAGGTTCCAGTACTGTACTGTTCACTTTTTCAAAGTTTTGTGGTGTGTTGCATATAATGGGTTTGACTGCCTAGGGATTTTCTATATTCCCGAATTAGCTACTTTTAACAATGAGGTTTGAAGCTATTAAGTGGAATATTCAGTAGCTTACCTGTCTTTTGAATAATACACCATCCAAGTTACTTTTTAAAAGCTAATAGTGAGAAAATCATTATCTACAGAATGAATTGCAAACATAGTTTCTCACTAGCTGTGCATGGGTTTTCTGGTTTTTATTTCTACGAAGCTGCATTCAAAGGAATATACTAAATGTGTTCAGTATTATGTCTTGTTTATTCAGTTTTAAGGTGTAAATTGTCTAACCAGATGTTTAATCACCAAGAAGAAATCAGTTAAGTACAAATTAGCACAGTCCTCATTTATCAAGTATTTAATTCTCAGCAGTAGGCCATTAAAGCAAGTTTTTTGTTGCTTTCCACAATATATTTAGATATTGGTATCAAATAAATGGGAGGTTGAATTGTATTTTTGAATATAAGAATATGCAAATCATGAAGTAAATAATAGAAAAAATAAACCTTTGAAAGAAACAAACTGAAATCATGTTAACTTATTTCTTAGCATCTCAGATTGGACATAGTTTTCTATTCTGTTTTCTAGAGGTGATGTTCACGTAAGTTATACATGTATATAGATGAGCTGAAGTCAATGGAGCAAGTTGAGGAGGACTGTAAGTCTCTATGTTGATGATTTCTGTCTAGCATTTGTCACAAGTAAAAAGAGCTTTGTAATTCAATAGTTGTTTAAAAATATGAATAAGATACAACTGCATCCCTTGAAGTCTGTGTATTTCTAATACCCTCCACAGACCATGCTGTACTGAAAGCCCATTATTTTTGGAAAGGTATAGGCGATACAGGATGCGTCAGCTGGACATAAGAATACTTTCCATTCTGAAAACCAACCAGTGGCATCTTGTGAATAGGGTGTATGCCAAATTATCATAGCTCTGTGGCTCACTAGGTCTTTCTTGTGTTTTATACCAGGCTTAGTTAGTAACATCATTACCTATTGGCAGAAGCAGAGTGTGACAAATGGCACCAAGACATTCTTTTGTCAGGAAGGGTGTGTTGGAGAACAATCTGGGAAAATGTTGCAATAAATGGCAGGTGGGTGTGGGGCAAAAATTAAGAAAGGAGCAAAAAGAAAAAGGGAAATCAGTGTTCCATTCCTTGGTTAACATATTCCATTGATTTCTGAATAAACCTCCTTCAGATGTTTTTACTTTCATTGTTTACAGGAAGGCAGGCAAGCAAGCTGTTACACTGTCACAGTTTGTATTTTGTCCTGGGCTTGAAGACTGAAGTGTCTTGCATGTCAAGAGCTGATATCATTGTGCTTTTGATTCTTCAAGATTGCTTCAGCATCAGTTCTTCACTTCCAACACAGTCTGGGATAGTCCAGTCTAAAAGACTAGAAGTATATTCAGAAGTTATGATAATAAATGCAGTACAAATTATGGCAGATGCAGCAATATCTCTGAAAAAACTTTAAAGTACTAAGTTAATGTATTATTGTGGGCTGGGATTGCGTGTAGCCTCTCTAGATGAGATGTGATGCAAAGCCTGGGATTTCAAAGGACTAGTGAAATGTGCCAGAGCAGAGTGGACTCTTGGGACAGTAAGTGTTAAGTGGAATTCCTGGGAAATACCCAAGGAGAAATTTATGCAAATCCTCCTTCCTCCCAGAAAACTCGGCCTTTTGAAGCTTCTTCCTAAGGAGTGGGTGGTTGTTTGCTGATTAGCTGTTCCCAAACACAAGATGAATGTCCAAGAAATATAAAGAAACAGGTTGATCTCCCCAGGCTAGGTGCTGAATCTGAAATTGTTATTAATTGTAATCATGGGAAAATTCCACTTGTGGGTTTTGAAAGACTGACTCTAGTAGAATCTGAGGTTGGAGTTGAGCTTTTTAGCATGCATATATGCTTTTATTTTTTAAAAATATTTTTTGTATTGCTTTAATCTTAGGAATAAATGTGTTTGCTTAGAAAAACTCCATGGTAACTTGTAACCGCTGGCAATTACAGCCTTTGAAAAGAAAGTAAAGCATAGACACACTTCTGTTGAGGCAGTATGGCTTTTGGGAGATGTCACAGGGTAGAAAGGAAAATGTGCAGCCTTAAAGATTGCCTGGTCAGGAGAGAGCGAGGCATGGGTAGAAACCAGAACCCTAAAAGTGAACACCCAAGAATATAGGTGCAATTGCTTGAGACTGTGAGACGAATGCCTACAGAAATTTGTGTCATCTACATATGTATTTCTGTTTTCCTGGATGCGGCATCTAAGCAAGTGAAAGGTCATCAGAATAGGTGAAGGAGCAGAGAAACAGGTAACCTTGACTTCATTGTCCCAAACAATGAAAAGAATTAGGGAAAAAAAAAAGTTTGTGTATAGATGTCATGCTATTACTACCATTCTCAAAACTTCACTCTGCCTGGCTGTCTACCTCCCTCTGCCTCCTTGCAGCCAGTTCAGGATAGTCTGGGCTTTGACATTTCACAGTTGCCATTCAACACATTCTCTCTCGCACAGTCTTTACCACCATTCCTATTCCATTACCCCTGCTGAGATCTCATTTGAAATTCACTTTTTTATGAAATTATCCAGGAATGCAGTGATTTTAAATACCCTTAATGGTTCATTCAGAAATGCCTTCATTTTGAGATCAGTTATTTGTATTCTTTAACTTGTATGTGAAACAAGGATCAGATATTTTCAGCCGCCATATCAGGATGGCTGATCTGGAGCTATGGGGGAGGAGGGGACCAAAGAATAACTTTAAAAAATGTATGTTCTCACTGTGTTCATGAAGACAGGTAAATCATTTGGATTCAACCTTTTCAAAAAAAATCTCCCATCTGAGAACAAATCTGTCATATTTTAGCCAAAGAAGCAATAGATTATCAAATGTACAGAGCTGGATTAAGACAGGGGCTTTAGGGGCTGCACCCAAGCCTACAGAGAGACCCTGATGGCTTGGCCACCCTGCTCCTAGACTGGCTGGTCTACTCCAGGAGGTCTGGGAACTGCTGGGACAGACCCAGCCACCCCATGGTCAGCGCAGGAGCACTGCAGAGTATGGCCTGATGGCCTTGGCCCCCACTCAGCTGACTGGGGCATGGGCCCTGGACCTCCCAGTGCTGGACACTCTCACCACTGCTGTGGTTGTGGGCCCCTGGCCCCTTCTTGTTGCCAGCCAGGCCACAGACCCTGGACACCCACCTCAGTGCTAGCTGGGTGCTGGGGCCCCTCGCCCTCCCCCTGGCACTGGCTAGGTTAGGTTGCCTTGGCCCCAGGCTGGCACCTGCACAGTGGGGAGGCCTGCAAGTGTGAGTATCTCTGAGCCCCCATGAGCTTGATCCATCCCTGAATATCAGCAACTTAGAGATCCTTTAGAATAGAAATTTGTGCAACCTTAATTATAGGTGTTGCTCTCTTTCTTCACAACAATTTATGTCTGTACAAATTTACATGTAAAACCTGATTATTACAACCTGACTTATTAAATCTGACATGTCTTTGTGTCCATCCTGTCGAGGGGCCACTATACTTTCTTCTGATTTCACTAATCTGTCAGTTTTTGAAAACATTAGCAGTCCACTCAGAAACCCTTACCAATCAATCAGCCAACCAATCCACAGGGATTCGCCTATCTCCAGTGTTCACCAGGGATTAGCCATGTTCTTTGAAATGTCAGGATTACTCTACCAGGAGACACTGGTGGTTTCAGTCAGTGACCTACACCTGATGTGTTTAAGGAAAAGAAAGTGAAGCATTGTCATTACTTAAGCATTCAACAAGTGCTTGGAGAGCCAGATGAACATTCCTCAAGCTAGTATTTAAAGAGCATAAAACACGTTGCATCCTGTTGCACTCAGAAGGATTGTTATTTCTTGTTTTATGTTTTGCTGCCAGCCTACTTATGCAGTCTGTTGCTTTGATCTGAATAGTTTTTCTTGAGGTGTGAATATTCTATTGGAAAAAAGAACTTTCAAAAGTGGCTGAAAACAGCGCTGTGCCCTCTGGGTATGACTGAGAATTTGTACACCAGTAATGATATACTGCATGTAAATTGGCTCTTCAGTGGTTGCGTCTCTTGTCATACGATATCCTAAAAGAGAACTGTGGATTTACAGCACTGAGAGAGCCTGCCATGGGATGGGATGGCTTCTTAAGGGAGATTAATTTAGTCTCACCTGTCACTAATCAGCTGCCTTTCTGGTGATTGGTGTGACGGTCAGCCATCCGTCTGCAGGTCAGCTAGTCCTTAAGTAAAAGACCAAGAAACAGCTTCACTGAGAGGCAGGTTACTGTGGAAGTCCCTGAGTTCTAGAAAAGGGCTTGCTTTATATGTTTGGATTTTGCTGAACTTTCTGGTTTTTGAGAAGCAGATTGATCCCTGAAGAAAAGAATTGCAATTCTGTTGCTGTAGGAGCTTTATTTGCTCCTTTGGCTTGTGAGTTGGCCCCACTGGCTTACAAAGTCCAAAGCAGTTTCTCTTCCAAGCCGTATCTCCTCATTTAATTCAGTTAAGTAATGATTGTCTCATTTTTCTCCCTTAGTCTAGAAAAGTAAGAGACAGTGATAGTAAAAGCCCAGTTTGGATTATGCTTGTTTTCAATAGGGAAATAAACCATTTCTCACCAGCTCTGCTATCTACCAAGAACCCTTGGGACCCAGGCCCAATGCCCTATATTCTGTGTTCTGCCACTGCTGTCTGACAGCATCAACATTATTCTATTATGTTTTGTATCCCAGTCATCCACAGGGACACAGTTAGCAATCAGAGCCCTACTGTGCCATCAAATAGCTGAAAGACAGCCCCTGCCTTGAAGAACTTACGTTTTTAAGTCGAGGACAAGGGACAACAGGTGGGTGCAACACGCAGACATTAGCTGCACAAAGTAACAGCAGGATGATTGTGAGCAGCATGATAGGTAGTGAGCAAAATATACCAGCTGTCAATCCACTGTCATGTCAACAGCTGGAGGCAGCTAAGTTGCTGCCAGGCTAGTGAGGAGAAGGCACAGAGACCTCTTTGCGCAGACTGGGAAGTGGAAGGGAGCAGGATCAAAGACTACATAGCAGTATCAGTAGGACAGATATTTATGCAACCCCAACACTTTTCTGCAAACCCTGGAGATGAGCATTGTGTGGTGGGAAGAACAGGTGTAGAGAGGTATTTACGCTCTACCTCAATCCCCACACAACAGAGGGGAAAAAGGTTTGCAGTACCCAGACCTTTGAAGGGTAAGTGTAAGATAACAGGGAGACCAGCTCATTTACTGGGGGGTAGAATCTGGTTGCCTGCCTTGTCATTTGTCCCTTTAGGCAGGGCTACTGCATGCCGCCTCGTTTGCTGCCTGGGTGGTCTTTGCTTCCCGCATCCTGACAGAGGAGACAAATGAAGGTTCTGTATCTGGAGGCTCCTTTTCCCTCAGCTTTAATCTGAGTAGAGAAATTAATCTGCTCCAGAGACTGGGAAAGGGGAAGGTTGGCCAGACGTAGACTTAAATTTGGGTAGTGAGAAATGCAAAGGCTGCCTGGCAGCAAACACAGTCTGCCTTCCATGTATGGAAAAATAGCCTCAGATCCTAAGCGGTTGTTTTCCATTGGCAATGAAATCTATTTTCCCTGAGATCATGTATTAACTATGACTGTAGTTGTTACATTGGTCTCCTGGTTTCTTTCCCAGGGTTTTCTTTTGGAAGAGGCACCTATTCTTTTCCCCATCCTCTACTGTTTGTCTTCAAGAGATAGGATGGGGGAAAGGGGAGGATCACAGCTTTCTGATCTGGCAACCTCTCCTCTTTTACTGTAGCACATGGAGGTATCTAATCTTCTATCGAGGGCCTGATTACGACAGGATCTAAAGGGACTGGAGACCCAGTCCCTGGCCAAAAGGGGGGCCCCACGCTCTAATAGCTTAACCCCCTACCTGATCCACCCCACCTTTCTCAGCGCCAGCACTCCAGCCCTGCTGGCACTGTGGGAGCTGGGGCCTGAAGTCAGAGGCTGGGCTCTGTGCTTACACCCCACCCCTGGGCCAGCTGGCTTGCCCCTGGGGACAGGGCAGGGCCAGCCAGCTCCTGTTTGTGCCGCAGAGTGAGGGGGTGGGCAGGCCCAGCTGGCACACGGCATGGCCTCTGCTCCAGCACAGCCTTCCAGGACCTGTGGCGGCTGCACTAGGGGACTGTGCTGTCTGCCAGCCAGCTTCCCCCTCCATGGGGGCAGCCTGGCTGGAGTCGGCCTAGGGAAGGAGTAACCTCTGGCTCCAGCCCCCAGCCCTCTCAGCGACAGGCCGCCCACAGGCCTGCATGTTGGGAAGCAGGGGCCCTGCAGTATGAGGCAGCCCAGGACCCCCGGGCCAGTTTATCCAGCCTTTCCTCTACCCTTCAAACAGTAATGGAAAAAGCCTCCAAGCCTTTTTGCCAGCCACATAGCTGCTCTGTAGCCTGTCTTCTTTCTGTTGCGGTCATGAGAAAGATGCATCAGTAAGCAGAAGAGGGTGGGGTACTTCTTGTCTAGAGGCAAGGGGGAGACCTCTGCAGATCTAAATTGCTTCTTCCACTCCTTCCACTTCATATATGGGTCACAGCTTCTGGTTGCATTCTTATCAATCCTAGTTATTTTTTTAAAACATGCCTCAGGAAGTTTATCATCTATTGCTGTGGTATCCAAGCATACATACAGTATGTTGCCCAGTTTTGTACATGTTTGTGGGAAGTAGTCCAACGAAACTTAGTTTAATTTCATTTCTTTTTACATATAGCCCTTAACTGTATAATTAAACAACTTCAGCTGACATAGTGTAATGTACTTAATTAAAACAAGCCCCTTAATTTAAATTCTTGCGCCCTTTTCTTCTAGTGCCCTTAGGGATCAGGCAGTATGTTTGGTTTGTAGCAACAGATTCTCAGAATGCTAGGCTGGGCCATGCCCCTCCCCTTTCTGTAGTCATAAATCCAAAGATACTTGCTTACTTCATCTAGATTAGAATTTGATTTTTGGACTGTGTACATTGCACAACAGCAAAAGATTTTTCACGTTGCATATGCTATATATTAACATGTTAAAACATTACAGCAGGATCAGATGTGTGATGATTAATTCAAGCTGCCTTGATGTCTTTGGAAGATACACACAATCCCTAAATAGAAGCACGGAAGAATAATTAATTGTTTAGTTTAAAAATAGAAAGGAAGGAGACAAACTAGATAAAAATACATAAATGCAGTCTTTGGAGACAGATATTTAGCCAGACAGGAAAGAGCAATGACTTATGCTGCACATAAAGTAAGGACAATTGTAGTTACCATATTTGCAAGGTTTAGTTCGGAAATGTGTGCTGTTTCACAAGGAAAGATGTAAATAGAATGCAGAAATTGTGAGTGTAAAGTAACTGTGAACTGTTTATTGATGATTTTCTATATTTCCCTGTTGCAATTTTGTAAAACTATACTGTTTGGTGAAGTTTAGTTACTTTTCTCTCCCTGGGAAATTGTGACATTGACACTTCAGGCACACTGTAGAGTGTAAACGTCTGGCTGCTGACCACCACTGGCAGGGGGTGGTATAATGGCTACCCTGCAAGTGGCCCCTTTCCTCTGTTCCTCTCTTGGGTAACCCACAATGACTCTACTTCGGCGTTCCTGGGAGACCAGTTTATTACCAAATTCTTGTGCAAGTAGTCTATAACAAAAGTCCCATAACATAGACTATCACCCCTGTTCATATAGTCCCTAGTCTAGACATACTGCAGGGTTTTTCATCACAGCTAGGCTTATCAGGCTCCCTCCCAAAGAGCTGCTCAGGGCCTTCTTTTTGGGCGTGCAGCCTCTTCCCCTCTCAAAGAGATCTGCCATGGCCTTTCTGCTTGAAGCATTCCTGCCTGGGGAGCATCCGTCATTCCCCCCAGCCTGCTCACTATTCCTTGGGATCTGGTTCTCCAGCAAGGAGATGTCAGTAGTTATGATTCTTCTACTTGTCCATCCTCCATCTCTCTGGCCATTGGCTCCAGCTAAGTCATCAGATATCTTTCTCTGCTGCTGCTCATGTATTTAACCTTCTTACCCTGAGTTGGAGATGTCAACCAGCAAAACTTTCATGCTGTTTTCTTGCCTTCAACCTTCTTTCAGGCAGCATCTTCTGTCTTTGGCAGCTCTCATCTCTTGTCTGACTCCTGACTGCATCTTTTATAGTCCCCAGGAGATGACTGCCCTCTTAATTGGGCCACCTGGGATGACTAGAACAGAAGAGCCGTGCCCAGTTTCATTTAATGGGCCAGCTACTCTTTTACATAGCAAAAACAACCTGGATGATTAATCTGTTCAGTTCTCTGACTGACATTTACACAGCTAATTGTGTAGCATTGATGCTCCTTTAATAGACCTGAATATTAATGGAAGATGTGGTTAAATTTGAAAGCTGTTTGTTTAGGAAAATCACCAGAGAAATAAGAATGCTTCATCAACTTCAGCTTTTTCTCACAGGTTTTATGACATATCAGAGAACAGACGTGCTTTTATGACTTGTAAAAATTACTCCAATATTTGACATTCTTTGCTTCAAGGAATCATGATTGGCAGTTGATTAGCCTTTTGCTCAAGTCATTATCTTTGGTAAAATTAGTTGGCTAGAAAATTGCATTGTAATTCATCAGCGAGAAACTAACATTTCAAAACCTCTTAAGTCTATGATCCCTTTTGATATAGTGTACAATATCAATTATTTTTCTAGCTTTCTACTGATATATAAAGTTATGGCATTCCTTTTCTCCCTTATCCATTCACTGAAAACGATAATTCCTCTTTTTAATTCTTTCTCTGGTGCAGGAGAAGTTGTGTACAAGTAATGGAGTATTCTGGCTCTGAATCAGGAAAGCACTTAAGCAAGTTATTATTTGTATTATGGTCCACCTGAAAGTCCTGGTCATGAACCAGGAAGCCATCACACTAGGCCCTGTGCAACTGAAACTAAATGATAGTTTCTGCCCCAAAAGGCTTGCAGTCCAAATGTAAGATGAGACAGCAGATGGACTCAGACAGATGGAGAAGTATAAGGAAACAATGAGAAAAAAATGATGAACATGAGAGGCAGTGGTATCAGTGCATCAGAACAGAAATAAATAATAAAATCAGTAGAATGCAATCACCTAGAGCTTTGGTCCCCAACCAGTAGATCACGATCTACTTCTGAAGGGCAGCTGCCATTGAAACCTGTGAACGTTGTGCCATCTGGTGGCAAAAGGTTGGAGACCACTGACCTAGTGCTTTAGTTTCATACTAGAAACTAATGACCTTGTTAAGTTTTTCTGAAGGCAAAGGTGAATGTCAAGGAGGGATTATGTGTAAGTGCTGACCAGAATAGAGGACAATTCCCTGGAATGCACCTCTATTATTTCATTACATATAGTATGAATACTGGCCTTTTGTGTGTTTGGAAAATACTTTCTGCACACATTTATATGAATAATTTTCACACTAAGATGAACAAAGCATATTTAGAGAAAGAAGAACAGTCTCTTTTATACCGAATAATAGCAATAGTTTCAATAATGTTACTTGTTACCTAGGTGGAAAACACTAACTGAATTATATTGCTAATTTTATGGGGTGTGTGTGTGTGTGTGTGTGTGTGTGTGTGTGTGTGTGTGTGAGGCACTGACATGAGGAAGTTAGGCAGAACCTGAGGGACCCCAGCTCCCCACATCTGTTAAAAGCAGTGGGGGTACTACTCTTATTCTTCTTTAGATCCCCTTCCATTCTATCTGATGAATCAAGAGCTCACTGGACAGAGAAAACTGAAGTGAAACTAGATGCAGGAACAGGAACCTATCTTTAAAGTCAGTCTCACGTACTGGTTCTCATTGTACAGTTAAAAGATGCATGAAGCACTAGGTTCAATTGTGAACACTGGAATAGAAGAAAGAAGATCTGGGTTGTATTCTCTGTTGTCACTTACCTGCTTAGGCAACTCACTTCACCTCTCTGCCTATTTTACCTTCATCTGTCATCTTTATTTGACCATAAACTATGTGGAAAGAAGGCGTTGCCTCTTACTATGTGATTGCACAGTGCCTGCGGTAGGTCGGTGAAGCCCTAATTGTGGTTTGGGCCTCTGTGCATTATCAGTACAAATAATAAGTAATAATCTTGCTTGTAGTGTCTAGTATAAAACTGGCTTCTGGTGATGGCAGGACTATGTGTTGGCATTTTCACTGTTGGAATTTGCTTCTGTTATTAATTTGTATTCTGGTATCACCCAGGAGCCCCAGACTTGGACTGTATGGTGCTGGTCTTTATACAAACACAGGACAATCCCCCCTCCCCCATCTAGGCTTACACCAAAGAACACTACAGCTTTTTTTCCCCATTAAAACAGATGATTTGACCTGATCTCCCTCTAAATGCTGTTCCCCAGTGTTTGAATCTTAACAACTGCTTTGATTTGCTGTTACGGTGTGACCTGATCCCATAACTTGCACATCCCTGCATTTATTTTCCTCAATTCTGCAAGTTCCCCCATCTTCAAAGCATCTGACAAAGCGGGATTTTCTCCCACAAAAGCCCCTGCGATAAATAAATTTGTTAGTCTTTAAGTCTTTAAGCCACAGGACTTCTTGAACTAGATTAGCATGGCTACCCCTTTGGAACTTTACAACATTGTTGAGTTTCAAGCCAAAATACAATTTTTTGATATTTGCTTTTCTGATATTAGTGTTTTACAGAATTTGTTTTTCTCTGGCTTTTTTTAAGTGAGCACCTATAGAATCACCAGACTGTGCACGGTGTTGATCAATTAAACAGATATTTGATTGGGATAAAATTGGAAATAAGATAGATATGCTTGCTGAGAAACACTTATTTCAACAGAATTTACACATTTATACTATGCTAATGTATTTCTCTCATGTACGAGACATAAAATATAACATTTCTCCTTGATAGTGAATATCTGTGAAGAAAAAAAAATCCATATGACCTCACTGAAAATTATAATGTATGATTTGGTATAAATTAACTCATTTGGACAATCTTTAAGAAATCTATGAAAAAACATTTTTTTTTGGCAGACTTGTTTCAGAGTTAACAGATCTGCCTATCAGATCATTTTATGAATCGCCTAATATTATGAAATCAATAGGCAACTTGTCAGCAACTTCTTTCTCAGAAGAGTTGTGTTGGTGAATGTTTTCCTACTTAAACACTCCTTCTGCCTCAGCACACTATATTATCTGCTGCTGTGTATACCATAAAAAAAAAAAGGGGGGTCCTATGGCACTTAAAGACTAACATTTATTTATTGCATGAGTTTTCATGGGAGAAAATCCCACTTCATCAGATGCTGATAAAGTGGGATTTTCTCCCAGGAAAGCTCATGCAATAAATAAATCTATTAGTCTTTAAGTGCCACAGGACTCCTTGCTTTTTTTTTTTTGCTGAACTAGACTAACATGTCTGCCCCTTTGGAATTTCTGTATACAACACATTAGCAGTGCTGATTGTCTGGCATTTCTTAGGATGGCTAGGAAAAAGGCATTGTCACAGAAGTGGATTAATGTTAACTATATTTACTATAATAGATTAGTGAGAAAAATTCAGCAATAATTGACATCTGATTTTAGAGTAGTCATTACTTTTTTTCTTTGATGTTTACTATATGTTCTATATTTCCTCTGTCTTTGCCATTGTGTCAGGCTTATGTTACCAAAAACATCATCTGGGTTGGGCTTTCTTGTGTTGTATGGAAAGTTTAAGCTGGAAGTTTTAATAAAACATATTGATGTTTTACTATATACAAAATCCAAAGGGGCAGTGGTGGTAGTCTAGTTCAGTAAAACAAACAAATAAGGAGTTCTGTGGAACTTAGACTAACAAATAAATTTATTTCATGAGCTTTTTTGGGAGAAAATGAAGGAGATCAGTAGTTTAAATAAATGAGTGATTCTGTTTACAGACTAATTATCCCCTTAAGTTGCAAATCATTGGTCTGGAAAAAATCTTGAAAAAAAAAAAGTCTTTCAACAAAAGCAACAAAAATAAGATTGTGTGAAAAGAAGGCAGCTTTGAAACATGACCTTTATTATTACAGCTTAACTCTTAAGCTTATTGATCACATATTGTCTTTCTAATAGAACACTGCAGTCTCTTCAGGAAGCATTACCAAACACCCAGTAGCAGCTCAAAGCTATCAGTCTTTCTAGGACAAGCTCTAACAACATGATAAAGGACCATTTCTCATGCATAAAATATATATAAAAAAATCAATTGTGCCAGCCTTCCTAGAAATTATAATATAATTTTTTAATAGCAATCATGTCACAACCTTAAATTGTTTGTAGAAATCATAATGGTAACTAATAGAATAATAACAACAATACTTTACATCTCTATAATGCCTTTCATCTGAGGTATTTAAAGTGCTTTAAATACATTCATTGGTTAAGTAGCTAAGTATTATCTGACTTTGATCTGTCTCTACTCAAGATTGTGCCTTAATGGCACAATCTGTTTTCCTCATCTTCATTTACATGTAAGATAGTTACATAATTGGTTTATTTATGATTGATAGGTTTTTGCTGATGGTTTCTTTATGATTCTTCTCTTCTTTGCTTTATATTTTTTAGCTACCTTTGAAATCAGATAGCAGATAAAAGATGAAAGGTTTATTAGGAAATGTATTCATGCTATTAAAAGACCTGTCTGTATAACATTTCTAAGATTGGAGTTTTGTGAATCAGAGTCTCCAGGTGCTCTAAGCCATATTGCAGTGGCTACTAGCTGGGAAGTAGGGTGCTCTCTTGAGTGTTTCTGGAGTTACGAAAGAGTCTTTTCCATCACAGCACAGATTTAAAAGAAGGAACGTAATGGGGAAAAAAAAAATCACTTGGCAGCAGCAAAAGACTGTAGTAGGCAGTTTAAAGCTTTCTGTCAGTCTTTGTGAATCCATTGTGTCTGGGAAAAAATATAAAAGATGCAGATATCTTTTATCTGACCTGACAGGTTGCAGTACAATACAGTACCCACAATTCAATAGGTGCTTCATTTCCAAAGGCTGCCAAAACATATTGTATGCCTCTTCTAGCAGCTTGTAGGCATCCTGTGGCTTTTTGAGGGCACTGCCGCTCCAGCCCCTCACAGTTCCTTCTTACCACCTGTTTCTTGAGTCGCAGTTTGCAAGATAAACTCTTATCTCCTGCTTTGGTGTCACTATGTTTTCTGTGTGTACATAGTTAGATAGTTATATTGGTTGTAGTAGAATTTAGTTAATAATTTAAAGTAGGATTTAGCTTGATGTGCTACCTTCACCTATATTTAAACAGTCTGTTGTTGTAGTTGCACTAGTAGTACTGGGTAGTACATGTGCACATAGTCATGTGGACATAGCCAGATTTATTGCCCTTAGTAGTCTTAGTAGTCTTGGTATTTAGTTATTAGTAATTTAATTAAGTGGCATTTAACTTGATGTGCTACTTTCATCTGTTTTTATACACTCTTGTTGTTGTAAGTACTAATACATAGTACATGTGTACATAGTCCTGTGTACATAGTCAGATGTAGTACACTTAGTATTCAGGTAGCAGTAATTTACTTAAGGATTTAAAGCAAGGTTTAACTTGATGTGCTACCTTCACCTCTTTCTAAACATAGTCTGTTGTGTGATAGCATCATCTTTTCAAAGTTGGTTGAAACTGGTCTGTCTCCAGGGTTCTAACTTGGTGGGCAGCTAATATTTGTGCCACTGACAGTAAAGAAATCCTTCAGTGGTGGTCAAATCAAACTAATGTGTGCAAGGGTATACCCTTTGCTCATTCTTCGCCAAGACTTCACAATAGATTAGGGAGCACATCTAGAGGCTTTTTGAAAGTTCAGGGCCTGTGGAACAAATAGGAAATTTCTTTTCATATCAGCATTTTGGAGCTTCAAGTGATTCACAACACATGCTGAGCCTTTCTGGCTTAAATCAAAGGTACAGCTGTCCACAATACCATTGCAATTTCTTAAGTGAACAAGCAGGGAGGAGCCTGGTCCAACTAACTGTGTTAGGAAACAATGAAGTTTTGCACTTTTGCACCAAGGAAGACCTCATTCCAACAGCTGCATGCTTTTGGAGTGCTCAGAACCAGATAGTCCATCACTTCAACAGGAGTTTTACCCAGCATCAGAATCATCTTCTGAGAATACGGCATTCTGACCACTGATGTATGTATAGCAAGGCAACAAGGAACACTGTCAGTTTTGCTCTCAACCAGGTCTCAGTCTAGGCTCTTTAAGCAATGCCTTCCATTTGACTTGGGATTCAGTGCTGTTTGTGAGTCACCTGAGCAGAATACGTGTCTGTAACTACTCAAAGAAGAAAAAAATAACTTACTTACTAACAAGGATTTACAACCTGTTCTAGAAGATGATTCCTCGCTCTCACAGACCTTGGTTGGTAGAAGAGACCTCACCCCAGACAGCCCCTCCTAAAGGGAAGTGAATACTCATGATACAGCAGAAACACTAACCCAGGAACCTAT
This sequence comes from Podocnemis expansa, assembly GCA_007922195.1. NCBI lineage: Eukaryota > Metazoa > Chordata > Testudines > Podocnemididae > Podocnemis > Podocnemis expansa. The sequence goes on from ML682004.1 coordinate 5,954,875, forward strand.
TCTTGCAACAAACCCCGCTGCCAACTCTGCCTGTTTACATACTGAAGTGACACCATCCTAGGTCCTAACTGCATCAGCCACACCATCAGAAGCTTGTTTACTTGCACATCTACTAATGTGATATATGCCATCATGTGCCAGCAATGCCCCTTTGCTATATACATTGGCTGGACTGGGCTGTTTCTATGCAAAATAATAAATAGAAACAAATCAGGCATCAAGAATGGTCACATTCAGAAAACAGTAGGGGATCTTTTCCGTCTTCCTGGTCACTCAGTAACAGACTTGAAAATTTTCACACTTTAGCCAAAAAACCTTCAAAATAAGACTTCACTGCAAAACTGCAGAGCTAGAACTCATATCAGACTTGACACAATCGGATTAGGCTTGAATGGGAACTGGTATTGGCTAGCTCACTACAAAAAATAATATTCCTTCTTTTGGCAGTTCACACCTTCTCATCAACTGTTTTGAATGGGTCTTTTCCTCTGTGATTGAATTGAGCTTCTTAGCTCATAAATTATAACTCATCCTTGCGTGTGTATATCTATCTAACATACTGAAGTTTCAATTTGATGCATCTGACAAAGTGGATTCCAGCCCAAGAAAGCTTATCCCCTCTACCACCCGAATTTTTGTTAGTCTCTTGGGTGCCACAGGACTCCTCATTTTTGCTGAAAAAAGACTGACACAACTACCCCTTGAAACCTTACTTATTTACACTGTTGGCATTCCACCTTCTGTCCCTTCTGCATTAAAGTTTCCAGTTTTGGATTTTAGTGCCAAGGAACTGAGGAGAATTGTGTTGGTTCTGCCATTAAATAACCATGGGAGGAGGTACATAGTGTCAGGAAGTATGTATGCCACCACAACAGCTATTGCTAAGCAAAGCTTTTCAGCTTCAGTGCTCTGGGCATGTGCACACTGGTACTCCACAACTCAAGGAACAGCATTACAGTACAATAAATAATTATTGGCCCATTCCTACAGTATTCCCAAATCCTCCTGGTTTGGAGACCAAACTACTTTGAACTGGAGGTAAGTGGCGAGAAGGAAATATTTTGTGAACTTCCCATTAATTAATGTATTTACATGTTACTGCTTCCTATTATTTTCATAGACTGTATTACAAATTACCTGCAACAATATTGTAAGAGAGGCATGTGACATGTAAATACAGATTTAAAATTTGTTCTATAATTTCTTTTAAAATAGTTAATTGTCTCGGTAGAGGGTAACAAGAATGAAAGCTCCAAAGTATAAAGAAAATAAATCAGATTTCTTGTTTTCTTATCTTCTGCGCATTAAATTCCCTTTTCAGTGATTTTTTAAGCTGCAGTATGTTATGTCAGCTATATTCCTTTCCTCTTCTGGGGAAATTATGCATATGTTACCTACTGTAACAACATGCATGCATCTTTTTTCCCCATTGTTATGGAACAATAACTTTGACAAATGGATTTTTCAGTGTGCTTGATTTACTAAAGCACTTTTGGTATGAATGGTCACCTTCCATTTTTTATTTAATAACTGTTTTTTTACATTCTAACACCAAATAATTGAAACTAAGATATAGCAAAGGCATTTGTTTATTTAACACATGCCTTTAACCAAGTTATGTTACAGTTTTCAAAAAGAAAATGATGGCAAAATGCACACTGAAATGTATGTGGGATATCGTTTGGCAGTATAACAGTGGTTAAGAAGAACAGATGAAGTTCTGAAGATTGTACTGAAGAGTAATTGCTGCTTTTCACTATCAGTGTACTCTGTACTCCACATATTTTAAGCATTTAAATATCTCCCTCAGCCCCCAAAAGTGTTGAGGTTTGCAGTTTTATGTCGACAGCTTTGTACACTTGTTCATATGTAGTTCCTGTTCTAGAGCGAATTCTTGCCAGGTCCTCATTTTGATGAAAACAGCATGACTTTCACACATCAGTGTCAGTACTGCATCCGATTTGGGGAGCTAGGGGAAAATATGCATTGTTTCATACTTTGTAAATCCACCCCTTGGTTTTGGAACAGTTTGCTTGGGTGCATAGTGAAGCAATATCTAGACCAGTTGAACTAAATGGAGCGAAAGAATTGGGGAAACAGTGTAACAGTCACACCTACTGTAGCAGAAATGGGAGCAGAGCCATGAATATCTAATTCACTGTAGCGATAACTGTCCAGTGCAGACATTGTTTTTAAGTGTCTTTTAGTAAGAGTTAAATTTAACCCCTTCACAACGTAAGGAGCTACCTATATTTTCACTGTGCTATTTAGTTTTATTTAAATAGGTTTAGCGTATTTGTGAAATGTCAGATTGACACCACTGGAGATTGAAATCCTCTCTGTATTTATATTGCAATATGCAACTAAATGATTTTCTTATATTTATTAATATAGTGGAACCATTTGGTTCTGTCCTTAAAAATTAGGGCAGAGATTTATTTTCAGTGCCATAAGCAGTGATACAGACTCTTTTTTAATGGTACCCTAAAACAAACAAGGAATCCTGTGGTATGAGATCCTATGTCTGCTTGTGGGATTTCTACAGAAACAGAGATATTGTGGAGCACCCTGGGCCGTGATTCTGTCTCCCTTTGTCTGTAGTCCTTTTTATAACTGTTCCAGTAGTGTGGGGAAAAAGGAATAGGTTCCTGGAAAATATCGCTTGTCCCTAGCAATTTAAGATTGGCAGAATGGCCTTATGCTGCTCCCTTGGCAGCTGTCAGGGGCAGGTAGTGTTCAGAGGTGGGGGCTGGGGAAGTAATTTGATAGGAGAAAGAGGCATGGTTGAAGCACTCTGGACTCTTAACTGTTTTCAGCTGTTGAATTGCTCCCTAGAGAGTCTCTGCAAGCTGTGCAGGTTAGGCTTGTCCAGTGACTGAACTGGCTAGTCAGACGCAGAATCCTAAAGGACAAAAGCATAAAGCTTTAAGACAATGCCAAGTTTATGACTGAATCTTACAACCAATTACTGAGGGAGATAGCATCTTCTACTGTTAGTGCTATCAGTGAGGTCCGATGCTGGTGTGCAGGATTGGAGGTTTACACTAGGCTTCTAAACAGATTGTTGAGAGAAGAGCTCGTTCTCTGCTCTGGTCAATGATGGAGCCAGACAACAGGAGGAAGAATCACCAGTTTATTGACACTCAGAGCTACTGAGTGCGGCCGGCCCCAAAGGACTGGTGCTAAAAGGGTTTTATACCCAGGTACAACAACTTAATTCAAGGAAATCTAAAAATGGTTAATATATTCAAGGTAAACAAGATTAATACATTTATTAGTACCATATAGGGATAGTTTTCATACATATTCATATAAGATAGGAGAATTAGTAAAGAAGGTCAGGCAGGCTCCTCAGAGCCTGGGAGTGTAATAAACAGGAGAAATTGTTGATTAATAGGTGACCTCGAGACTGGTGCAGTTTCCCTAATCTTCTGCTTATAGACTGTTCAAGGATGAGAGGGGCTCTATACTTTTGTTAGTCAGGCTAGAGGTTGAAATAATATTAAGGAAACAGTGCTAAGATGGAGTCACTTATGCTCACAAGTTTGTGGTCTCATACAAATCTCATAACAAGATCAAGTTATAACCAAGCAATGGCTTCTATTGAGTTGTGTATATGATTTATTTATTTAGAGACATTCTGATACTTGCATTATTTAAGCTCATGTTCATCCACAAAACAGACAGAATATGGAGAGTAGTGGAGGAAGATTCTGTGGGTTTACTAGCCTTTTTTATTCTAACCTGTCCTTGAGTGCCTGCCTGAAATGTCAAGTGGGTACTTTGGTTATTGTTACGATCTAATCTTTCGGCATCTTCATCGAAACTAGAAGCTCTATTTACTGCATGAGCTTTCATGGAGGAAAATCCCACTTCATGACCTTTCTGTATGTAAGTTTTCCGTTTTCAAGCATCGGACGAGGCAGGATTCCCCCCCCCCCCACAAAAGCTCATGCATTAAATAAGTTAATCAGCCTTTAAAAGTGCCACAGGACTGCTTGTTTGTTTTGCTGAATTAGACTAACCCAGGTACCCCTTTGGAACTTGTTTGTATTGTATCTTGTCCATAAACTACTCAATGAATTTATTCTTAAAAGGAATGTACACTTTTGTAAAATAACCTGATGGAACAGCTAGTAAAGGCACAGTGCATTTGTACTTTACAAAGACAACTCCAATTAAAAAAAAATCATATTTTTCCAGAAAACTGTGAACTTGTCATTTCTAACTTTTCCAGAGACTGGCCATCATGCAGCTGTTTACTGCTAGAACCTACTCATTGATATTGCTTTTAACATATAGCCTTTTTTAGTTTGTTTATTTAAAATTCAGATAAATGGCTATATAGATTTGTTTATATACAATTACAGACATAACACTCAACTACCAGACATATGCGTAAAAGTGAGCTACTGTTAATTAAAATCATACAGCAAAATAGTTCAACAAATCAAGAAAACAGGACTTCTAATGACAAAAAATCTGCATATGGAATTTATACTGGTTAGAGGGCAGCAGCAAGTTTTAGAAAACTATTTTCATTATGGTGTGCAAAAAGGAGTATAGCTTTTCCTAAGAAGACAGTGGCCAAAATAGGCTCTTCTCTAACGTAGTCATGGCACATGAGTGTGCCATAGGTTTCAGCATGGGAGGGGGCTATTGTCCAGCTTGCTGGGGGAAGGGGTATTGTGCTTTAATGGTAGGATGTGAGAGAGAAGCACAGGAACTAGTGCCTAGGTAGGGTGAGTCAGCTTGGTGATTTTGAATCATCCTCCAGGGACCAGAAGGGCTGGGGAGTTGATAAAGGGCAGGCCTAGTGGGATAAACCCTTCTTCCTTGTACCCAGAGGAGTGGCACCCACCTGCCTTCCCCTTCAGAAGTGGCAAAATAGGAGGTTTGGTCAGGACCTGTTGTGTGCTTTGTGCTTGCTTCTCCTTTCTTGGAGAGCTGGGAAGGAATTTTTTCCCTCACTGTTGGAGTGGCCAAGATGGAGTGGGTTGTTTTTTTCGCCTTCCCAACAGTGGGTTCACAGGTGGCTTTGTTACGGTGAGTAGGGAAGAGAGTTAAGCTATGATGCCAGAACTCATTGCACAAGTGTGGGATGGATGTCCAGTGCAGCTAACCAACAGGGAAGGCATGCAGTCACTTGGTAAAGGACTCGAAGGAGGTGTTAGAGTGGAACAGGGTGTGGGGAGGGATTCAGGGGCTCTCATGATTGGCGTGATAGGGAGCCAACCCCCTATTCCTTTATAGCACGCCTTAACTCTCCTATGACAGGGGTGGGGCAGGAAGGTCCCAGCCATAGATTGGCTCATCAGGCTGGGAACTAGGATGGAAAATTGAGGAGGGGGGTGGGCAGAAGCCTCCAGATAGCATTTGAAATGATCATGTTCTTACCTGCTGCACTATATACTTTTATTGGCTAAGTAGATCCAAACATCTAATAATAAAGTTGCAGCCTGATTAAACCATAGGTAGTGTCTCCTGTCCTTCTTTCAGTATAGTTGGAGAATTGTGTATTGTCATTATTTGGTGTCTTTAATATTTCATTTGTTTTCATCTGTGCCATCCCTTTGCAGTGAAGTTTCTAATCTATACCGTACATAATTTGTATTTCACATCACACTATATGACCTGCATTCTGCCTAGGCAAATCTGATTGTGCAAATGGGTCATACTTGGCTCTGACTGAGGAGAAGGCTGGACTTTTCATCTGCTCTAATATCTCAGCAACAGTTCCTTTGGGGTCCCTGCTGTCATTGCATACAGGTACACAGAAATAAAAATGGGCTGCACCTTGTGAGTTCTTTGTGCAAATATTAACATCTTCTTTGGCCCTTGTCTTTTTTTTGTTTCCTTAGTTAAAAATGTTTTCTCTGAATAATATGCAGGTAAGGGTGTGCTCTACCTCTGAGGCATCAACCTGGTCATGTAAAGAAAAAAGGTAATTGAATATAAAAGATGTTGCAATAGCGTTTTAGCTTCTAATACAGTTTTTGGCTGGTTTAAGGGGGCACGGGAAAGGAGGGAAAATAGCACACATTTGTACTGGGCAGCCAATTTAGAGAACAATTAATATGCACTTAAACTGTATTAACCCAATAGAATTAAGAAAACTGAGATGGTTGTTTATTATACTTTAAATTGTCAGCTTCCTATGGCACTTGTGAAGGCTTTTTCTTTCCAGTATGATGGTGATAATATATGAACTCATGAAATATTGATAGTGAATTATGATAAATTAACTATAGGAGTCTTAAAGGCCAAAGATTTCAGAAAGTCCTTCTTCACTAGCAAGCCTCCAGGACAAAAACAATTATATGAGAGTCACACCTGCAGTTCATTAGTTTGGATGAAGGTTAAGTTGCCCAAAACCCAGTTACTTTGATGTATAGAGTTCTTTCAGATACAATAGCTGTATGTTGTGTGAAAGTCTGGAATGCTTTCCCTGACCACAGTTGCCCTCAGAAGTAACCAGAATTGTGGCACTGAATTTACTTATGTTTTTTATCTGCACCAGGGGAATGACTTTGAAAGAGGTTCTAGCCTTTAAAAAAATAAATAACTAAAAAGACAGATTGGCATTTGAAATAGATTTTCCTTTCTTTCAATCTCGTTTCTTTCAGACACTTCATTCCTAATATTATTACTGCAAGCAAAATATATTAGTCAGTCTAAAACAAGGCTTGCTTATGCTTGTACCTTAGGGTAGCCATTGAATGTTCTTTATTTTGTTGTTGCTCTGTTTTTAGGGCCTCCTTAGATGTAAAATCTTGAGGGATGATTCTTGTATTCTGCTGCATCTTTTGGTTCTTTAGTCATCATGAAGGGACAGTTACTCAGACTTTGAACGTCAATCAATCTTATTGTTCAGATTTACTAGCAGAACTCTGTCATTAATCATAGATTTGTTTTACTTTACATAAATGAGGTTTTTTTCCCCCTTCAGTTTGAGATTAAAGGATCAAACACAAACTATTAAAACCCCTGGCAATTTCAAATAAATTACAGGTAAAACTTAATACTTTACGAGAACTCATTGAAAACCTATTGAAGTCATTCTACTTTGTTATATTCTTATAGAAAAAATGGGAAGGAGAAATTCAACATACCAAAGAGAGAGAGAATTTTTATATTGCTATTGCTGATATCTCTCAAAGCATACCATGGTTGCATCCCCACCTTATTTTCATTTTGTAATCCTTGGTGCAGGCCTGCCTCTGCCTATGTGCAATATCGAAATAAGCAGGCTCAACTATTTCTAAACACCTCCTGCTTTCAGTAGTTGATATGGTGCACAATTTCGAGGGCATTTGGCTTTCACACAGGTAACCTTGGGAATGGTAGTATTGTACTTATCCACCTGAACTGCTATGATTACCTATCAAGCAGACAAGGGTTGTGCTTCATGTCTGTTGCCATAGAGTTGAGCTTTGTTCCTGGGATCAGTCATGGCTGGTATTGTAGGAGGTTTATTACTACAGTGTTGGAATGATGCTGCTCTCCGTTACTGCTGTCTTTTGTCACTCTTTCTTTTGAGGGATGGTCTCTCGCCCTGATGTTAGGTGATATTTTTAGACCAGCTCTCATAGGTTGACTTGTTTCTAAGAATGCATGAGTGGAGATAAACTCACCAGGGTTTCAATGTTGCCAACCTTGAGCATTCAAAAAACAAAGGTCAGGATGGCAAATAAATATATCATGAGGAAGTCTTAAAAATCAAGAGTTTTTTAAAGTCAAAATATTCCTCACTCACTTTTGGTTCTTTCTTTTTGCATTTGCTATTGTTAGCCTTTAGGATTTTTCAGGTATTTTTTGTTTGTTTGTTTTTTACAAAACCACAAGGTCTAGAAATTTCTCATTTTTTCCCCCCTGAAAATGAAAATTACTGTTCTTACATAATCACAGGATTCCAGAAGCTGGAGCTTTAAAAAAACACCAGACATAATAATACTTATGATCAAATGGCAAGATCTGGCTAGTGTAATCTGTTCATGAGACTTTAATAGTACATCCTTTGATTTGTTGTAGCATATTTGTATTTATTTGTGGGAAATACCATTACGGTTATTAGTCTAATGAGATAATCATAGAGGGTGCACTTACTTTCTATATTGATTTTCATTCCTGTATTATTTAGATCATAGTGTTGTTACTGTAGAAAAATAAAGTTGTGTTGGTAAAGTAAACATTCAGAATTGCGTCTAGAAAATTCAGTTAGTAGATTACAGACCCATGGAGTGTTGTAACATCTGCCTTGTTGTTTATTCATTAGTTACCGTAGGTTACATATTTCATCGTTGGCAGATCTGGGTTGTTTGTTATACGTGGAGATCACTTCATAAATGTCAATACGTTCAAAACAAAAACCTCCTCTACAACTGGAAGGAACAAATCAATATTTTCCTTTTGTTTTGGCAGGGAAGAAGTCTTACAAAGCAGCATGCAATAAAATGCCAGCCAAGTGTCACACACTGTGGGCTATAATTCCATATTTTTGCTTGCTAATCAGTAGGATTTTGTGTGTGTGCACTGTTATACTTTATGGTTTGTCTGTAACACCAAAAATACTCCAACGTTCTCTGAATGAAAATGGTGCATTGTAGCTTTGTGTTTATTACAAAAAGATATTAGACTAACTAATACATTAAATGATGTTGCACAGGTAACAGTTCTTCAGTATTTTCCCTTGTCCTTTAATAGTATGAAGGACAAACATGAGGTGGTTTGAGGGAATTACTGGACCAACAGAATTGGCAAGTGCAGTCATTTGACTGTGATAACTTGCATCATGCTCTCGCAGGGTACTGGATTTCAGTTTTAAACATTGATTAGTATTTATTTTCCTTCTTAGGAGCAACATAGTCAATAAAAGCAGGTCCATAACTAATTCAGATGAGAAATGCCTTTATTAATTATTGCTTGACTTTCTTTTAATTTAACAAAATATGTATAATAATTTTTATTTAAATAGAGTGTGCGTTTCCCTTGAAGGGCGCAGCTGGGATACTGAACACAACTTTGGCAAATTCACCATATGAATGGTCTTCTGTTTTTGAATTTTTATTTTAAACTGAGTGTAGCTAGAATTTCTTTTGCCTTTTAGTATTCTCTACTCAGTTTTCTTTTCTTTCCTCTTTTGGTCAAGACTGATGAAGATGCACCAAAAGAATACTTAGGCCCCATTATAAAAGATTTCCTTATTGCTGCAACTTCTTTGCTATTTCCTTTACCAATCTGCTCCTCCATGCCATACACAAAATAAAAAGGGTGTCACTTTTTCTTATTTTTCAAGATCAATACTGAGATCAAATTGCATTTCTGTCTTTAGGAATAGACATGAATTAGAAGTTCCCACATTAGTATAGTACTCTTCTAGTTTCCTCTTAAAGGAAACATCACTGCTGGAGGCAGTATGTCTAGCTGTTAGAGCAAGAAATGGGGCTTGAGGATTCTTTGATCCCATTCCATTCCATTCTCTATCTCTGACAGTTCACTATATAGTAGGGATATGGTGCTACTTCTCATAATTCTGTTGTGCTCTGAGAGTCTGTGATGAAAGTTGAGATGTTATCAGTGATTTCTCTAAACAATAAATAATTTCCAATAAGTAACAATCACCATCTTGTTTACTGAATGATTTAAACTAGATCAGTTTTCCCCCAGGGGATCTGCCAATACATATCTAAGCCACTGTGTTCTGTTTGTAGACACAGACATTAAAAATTTGCTGTTGGTGAGAATATTTTTGCAAAACTGTGTTGCTCGAGGTTGGATTTTGCAAAATCAAAATGAAAAGTTTATTTTATTTGTTTAAAGTTTATTTTATTTGTTTAATTAGTGATGTGAATGCACATCTATACAAGAGATTGTTTACTTTGCAAATTGTATTTAGTTATCTGAGAATCACTTTTTCTGTGCTGCTTGAAAACATGCATATGCTACAAGACTGTTGGCGAAGAATGAGTCTATCTAAATATTGGTCTTTTAAGTTGCTGTTTGCAGTTCATTCATCCAGGTGTCATGGCCCACAGGTTACTAATGTGGGCCCACAGGTTTCACGAGAGCAGCTACACTCTAAACTTTCACATGGTTTGTCGACAAGGCCTCACCTGCAACCTACAAATCCTACCTCCAGCATGAGGCTCCGCCCCCAAGAGCTGATTGGAAGAACCCGAGAGTGGCTGATTGGTGCACTGGTCCTACTTAAGCCAGTAGTATGAACAGGAGCTGTCCAAACAATGGGCTCCACCCTGCTCTGGAGTGTGTGCCTCATGCTTCTCCCTCTGGCTTGGTGTCCTGGTTTGTGTCCTTGTGCTTCTTGACCTTCACTTTGGCTGCTGTTTCTGATCCTCTGGTGTCCTGAGCCAGGCTTATTCTGATTTCTGACTCATGATTCTGATCCCCAGTTTGCCTCTTGCTTTTGATTTTCCAGTATCCTTACCCAGCTGACACTTGACTCCTGTCTCATAATTGCAGATCTAACTCCAGTAGCATGAATTCATGAGTTATTTCTACAATTCCAAAGTCAGAAGCAATATCAACAAAATTTTCTTTTTACAGTGGTTCACAGGAAAGACAAGTGAAAACAGCCAAAGAAATGAGCAAGCCATCACCACTCCTTCAATTCCTCTCAATATCCTGGTAGTCTGTTAAGCCTTATTGCAGACAAGAACATCTCTTGGCACTGGAGCTTAATCTCTTTCTTTTTATAATCCTACAGCTTTCACCATCAGGTGTTCTTACAGTCCCTTTAAGTGCCTCATGTGCCATGGTGGCTAGCTAAGCTAACTCAGTTGTCCAAAATAAGAAGTAAATAAGAAAACCAGTGAGAGACCAAGCTAGCCAACTGATTCATGCACTCTACTCTTGATTATTACAATTCATTTCTAGGAAGGAAGTCACTAATGCTGAAAAAGATCCAAAGCACCAAAAAAGTCTGCTTACAAACACAGATCACCATGAACACATCACTCTTCTTCTCTCTAGTGGATCCCCACGGAATTCAAAGTCTAGTTCAAGTCTATCTCCTTGTATGCACAGCTCTCCTTAGGATAGACCCTAGCTGCATGAGAAATTGCATCTCCTACTGTGACAGCTATGTTCCCCCAGAACAAAGAAATAATTACTTAATAGGGAGAGGCTTGTGTTCAGGGACATGATTTTTCCAGGACTAGGTGGAGACATGAGAGACTTTCTGAATTAAATGCATAATTAATTTCTGCAACTTAACTTACCCCCATCAATTTCTTCACCATCCTCCTTCTCCTATTGACAGATGCACTCTCCCAGATATAGAACACAAAATCAACATATGAACAATAAAGCTGCTTCTCCTACAGGGTGAGAGAGACAAGGGAGAGATTTCTTTTTAAAATACTTGGAACACATTCAAATATTAAGACATTTTAAATTGTGACTCAGAGACATTCCTCCGTATTAGGTCTGTAGCCTGGTATTCTTAGCACTTTCACCCCCCCCCCCCAATGTGGTAGAGTTGTTCAGTTAAATGCAAATATCTTTACCTCGTAATTGTTCGGTTTGACTCTTCCCCCAGAATCTCAGAGCACGACTCTTTAGTCTACTTCCTCATCTTCTGTCTTTTAGAAGATGGGAAATATGACTAATTTCTCCTTCTTTCCCTAGCCCAAACCCCAGGATACATTCTATGGAGGAGGTTACCACATATCTCCTTCTCAACTTTAAAAAGCTCCAATGGATTCTGTTTCTGCAGTGGCCGCTTACATTTTTCAGGTGTGATGCATGCATCCCAAATTACATTCCCTATAATTAAAATCCCCATTCTTTGTGACTTGTGTAGGGACATCGTGTTTATTCATCATACATACTGAAGCCTTAGCCCCCTAAACCAGCAAAAGCGTAAGTGTTTCAGTAGCCATCATCTCCTTCATTCAATAAGTCATTTCCCTGTGAAGACAGTGAATCTCTTTCCCTTTGATTTCAGGGGAGAGCTTTTGATTTTTGAAACTGTATTTAGGTTTCAGTGTGTAGTTCCAATTATCCTGGAATGAAATTGTCACAACCTGTCAGACTGCAGGGATTCCCACCAGTTGTTGGGACTCCATTTTGCAGAATCACTGTACAATTCTTTCTTAATAATCTATTCTTTGTGAATCCTTGAACTGTGGCTGACAATCATTAGCCAGTCATAGTGAATAAATCTGTAGAATCATTGTATGATGATGACACTATGAACAGGGGCATCTCTGCTCTGGCTGTTCTAATTCGTTTTCCAGATTGCCCTATTCACTCAGAATTTTCAGTCCAACCCATGCACCTGAAGTAGTAAAGTTACAAAGGCAACAGGAAAGAGAAGGAGAAGATACCAAAGGGTAAAAGAAAATCAGGCAATTAAACAATGACTAGGGAAAGCACTTAAAACAAAACAAAACACCTTAGAATTTTTTACCCTGCTAACACTCCCTTCACTCTTTGCAGGTGATCTATACTTGTGTCAAATTCACTGCATTATATTTGTATTAACGCTGGCTGCATGATTGTGGAGGGTAAGATGCGTATGTGAAAGATGTTCACATTCTGAGGTGATTGGTGCTGCCTCATACCCTAGGAGAAGGCCCCTCCCTGCCCCTCTCTGAAGTTTGCTCTTGTAACACTGCCAAAAGCTTCCAATTTTTAATCTTTTATTTAGAATTTGAATATTTAACTTAACATTTCTGTGGACTAACTTGATGGTGGTTCTTGTTAACTTGGCAGTATATGGTATGTTAATGAAATCCAAAGACCATTGAATTTATTCACCCTACAATATGATAAACTCCTCAGTAAACAGGAAGTGTCTTTAATTACTTCAATTTTAGGAATGTGATGGCAAATAAGGTGTTATTTGGATGTTATATTTTTGCCGGTATACAGACAGGGTCTGAAATTTGTAAATGAGGATAAGCATAAATTCTCCTTCTGAGAGTGATCCTGTGAAATTCTTTTCAAAGGAAAAGCACTAAACTTGAATGAGAATATACTACTGGTATCCAAATTGAATTGGAATGAATGGATACTTAAAGTGGAATGAAAAATGCAGTATTTCCATCAGAATGAATAAATATCAGGTACCATCTGCCTACATAGCAATTTAAAACAAAACTATAGTTACTGCCACAGATTCTTACATTCATGCTGAAATTTAAGTAACAACAGTTTCTTCCATTAAAATGGTTAGGACAGAAGTTCTATCCATCACAGTTCAGCAGATTTCCTGTCTTTTTACAGAAACTTGGCTACTTTGGTAAAAAGGCAAGTTATCTTTCCTTCCTCCTTTTATTTAGGGTTCCTTCCAAAGTTAAGTTGGCATGGTGGTGCAACAGGGAATCCATTGTTTTTGTTTCAAGCTTACATGATGTGATATTTCCTTTAGCCCTACAAAATTTTTCAGAACAGGGGGCCCTTTACAATATTGAGAATTCTGACAGGAGTCAGTCTCCAGAAAAATTTAAACAGCATTGTAACAGTGATACAAAGTTGACTTCTGAATCCTTTCACCATGTTTTACTTCTTGTCATGGTGAATACAAGATTTTTAAAGTTTTGTCTGTCCCATACTCTCAATTGTGAGAAGAAATGAAATGTCAGGTGTCTGGACACTAACACAGTTAAAGGAAAAATGTGATTCTTGCGCACATGTCTTAATGTCAGGTTTTTGGACTGGGAAGAACAGAGAAAGATTCAACTGGATTGTTTCCTAGTTCTTTTTTTACTGCCAAAAGTGTGACATTCATACAGGTTTACAAGACCCATGTTTCACTGAGTCCTTATGTTGTTTGAATGGGCTGATGTAAGTGTGAATTCTGTTGACATTATAAATCTATCTACATACTGGATGTGCAGCACTTGGGACTGAAAAACATGGCAGTCTGAGAGGCAGATAAAACAAATACTTTTAGTGTGATACACTTTGTTTTTCATTCAAAGAAGTTAGTATATGAATCTCTCACATTGCAGGACAACTTATTCCATTTTTGCATATATTCCATATTCCCCCATGACCTTGATATGACAAAATATTTTACTAATATAAGAAACTCTCCAGTCAAAATGTGAAAGGAGAGGGTTCTATTTTCCTCAGGTGCAGAAGGTAATTTCCAATATCCACTGAAAGTAGAATGGGCATCTTAGTTAACCAGTTCACCAGTAATATATGAAGTATACTTCGACCTTTGGTTTCCTTTATGTTCTCTTGCTGATTTATGTCATCACCCTTTGGTTATGTTGGACCTGTGATGTAATTGAAAAGGCAAAGTGTCTGTCTACTACACTAATATGGTCTCTGCTGTTGCAGAATTCACAACCATGCTAACATTTTGGACTACATACTCTGATCCAACTGTAATGTGTTTTACTGCCTTAATTTTTTAATATCTCTCATCTCTTTTCTTAGTTAATTAATCTTTAGTTAGTTTTTATTAAGGATTGGCTACAGGGTTGGGTTTGGTGAAAGGTCCTTAGTGTCCATTGGCTTGGGTAAGTGACTGCTCTTCTGGGGCTGGAAGAACCTAATGTGTGATGATTTTTGGTTTTAATAACCGTTCATCACAGAAATCCAGGTGATGATATGGACTGGAGGGCCAAAGTGGGCTTGCCTGTGGCTCCATATTTGTAGGAGTGCATGTTTGTTGACATTTTGGTTAAATCTGATTATAAAATAAACCATCAGTATGGGACCAAGTTCCAAAGGGACAGCCATGTTAGACCAGTTCAGTAAAACAGACACTTCAAAGCACTTGACAGAATGGGATTTTCTCCCATGAAAGCTCATGCAGTAAATAAATTTGTTAGTCTTTAAGTGCCAAAGGACTCCTTGTTTGTTTTATCAGTATGGAAGTGTCTGCCCAGTTTTTATCAGTCTGACCTGAAATTTGCTGTGTCTCAGGTGCAACCCACACCAGGTATAGTGACAGGATCATTTAGCAGGTTTTGTTGTGCATGAACATCTGCTATAACTGTGCTGACCTGAGAGTTTCTGCTGTTGTATTTTGCACTTTTCTTAAAAAGTTCCAGTCATTATTTGAGGGTAAGAGATGATTGCTTGATGAAAGATAATATTATCTCCAAAAAATTTGATAAAATGAATCATTCCAGGACACTGTCTGCCATGTTGTGAAGTGTGTGTGTGTGTACATATAAGCAAACACATATGCTCTTCTAATCAGCAAGCTTGTTTGTAGTAAATCAATCAATCAATCAAATCATAGGGCTGGAAGGGACCTCATGAGATCATCGAGTCCAACCCCCTGGGAACTGAACCCAGGACCTTCTGCATGTTAAGCAGAGGTGCTAGCCACTACACTATTTGCAGGGCTCATATTACAGTTATTTATTGTGCCTGCCCTGCAGAGAGAGACAGGGGCAGATAGGAGACCCTAGATTCTAAATCCAGCTCTGATTAAGCTTACTGTGTGAAGCTAGGCAAGTCAAATTTTCAAATATGGATAAGCACTTAAAATCCATAACGAGACACCTAAACAATGGCCTGAGTTTCAGAGGTGCTCTCAGCTCTTGTTGGCTTGACACAAAGAAAGAAAGAAAGAAAGTAAAACTACGTAAGAGCAT
Source organism: Podocnemis expansa (assembly GCA_007922195.1). NCBI lineage: Eukaryota > Metazoa > Chordata > Testudines > Podocnemididae > Podocnemis > Podocnemis expansa. Next base: position 5,970,459 of record ML682004.1, read on the forward strand.
GTATATGTATTTAGGTACACCCACTGGAAAATCTTTATGGTCCCCATTCAACAAAGTACCTTGCCTAATTTGGTTATATGTGCCTCATTTTCTCAGTCTGTAAAAAGAAAATATTATGGTACTTCACAGAAGAGTTGAAAGGTTTAAGTAGTTCATGTTTGTAAAGTTTCTTGAGATCCCTGGATGGAAAGCACAATGTAAATACAAAGTATTTAGTATTAATTATGTTGGAGGCCTCTAAATTGGATAAATTGATTAAAAATCTTCAGTTCATTAAAGCATTCGATGGTACGGACCTTATCTGTATTAGAGACTGCCTTTCTTGAGCCACATCTCGACTGGAATCTTTGCTCTGACACCAGATATCTTATAGAGATTCCACCCTCACTCATAGATCAGTGGTGGGTGGCTCACCTGGTGTAACACTTGTTTCTCTTTGACACCTGTCTCAGTAGAGGTCCCCAGCTTTACCTCAAACTCCCCCCCCCTTCCCATGCAGTCATCCTATATTTGCTTTCCTGGATCTTAGGTTAGAGGATAATGTATCTTAGTATTTTTAATTGCTCAAATGTGTTTAATGTATTAGATCCAAGCCTTCTGTTGAATCAGCAAGTTTTGCCATTGACTGAACTATGAGTAGGGTTAGGCACTTTATGAACTATTGTGTAATGTCCCAAGTAGCTTGGATTAAAAAGAGGACTAAAATTAATAGTGTAACTAGTAAAATATCACAATTTTTTCTTGTTTCTAAATAGTGTAGGAATTCTATATTAATTGTGATTTTAAAAAAGCCTTATTAAGGGTACCATTTTATTTAAAGTAAATTGTTGTCCAATTAATCTAACTTGTCCCTTAGGCGGTTCATACTTTTAACAAAATGCAGTTTGTCTCAGTGTACAGTGGACTCAACTCCAGGTGAAATTTGGATAGTTTTGACATTTTATGTAGCTGAGCCAAGTAAGAGTAAGCTTCTTGAACTGAACAGACCTTCTGTACTTATTTTTCAGTTATATAAAAAGTTGTTGTATCTGAGTTTTTCCCCTAATTCGGTTTATTCCCTTTCTCCGCCCGATGTCTCCCTGGGCTGTTCATTTTCCCTAATCACTAACTTGCTCTTCTCAGAATGCTCTAACATATCTTCTCTTTTTCATTCTTTATTAATTGCTCTTGTTTCTGACTTGATTCAGTTAAGTGCCTTATAGCAATGGTAAACTGCTCTCTTTGGTGCCCCGTTGTCTCTCTCATTATCCCAGTTAAGTTCCGGGCCCAGCAAAGTGACCCTGCCATTGCATAGTAATGGCTCATAGTAGAATATATGAAAGTCCTTTTAACATAAGATTATGGGCAAAATTCTCCTCTCTGTTACACCTGTGTATCATTGCTGAGCTCAATGGAGTTGTCTGAAGGAGGATAATTTGATCCTATATGTTAAGATCTGGTCTGTCTTGGACATTCACAGTTTGAACAGTATTTGGTATGTGATTTCTCTCTCTATTTTTCATCTTCTGAATCATTCTGGGATGGTCAAAAGGGATTAAAATAATCACTGTTAGGACATGACAGTTTTTGTATAGTAGTCACCTTTGGTTGTTCACTCTAATGCTGATGAACTTCCCAGATGTGCTTTGCCAGTTTGTCTGACTGGGAACATTACTTTTTTCTTTTTTCTTTTTTTTTGGTTCCCTCATAACCCGTTTTCCCTAACGAGTTCTGAAGTGAACAACAGTAATTCTGATTGCACTGTGTGTTATGAACATGCCAAAACAACTCCCTGCCGCCTCTCCTTCTGACTAGATCTCATATAATCATTAAAACAACCATTTATATCATTTATATTCATTCATGTGGGAAAGCAGTATTGCATGAGAGACATAACATGTACAAGTAACTTCTTCCAAATATGTCTTTTGAACTTTTGGTGAAGACAAGAATGAGTCCTGGAAAGAAACTAAAAACCAGGAGTTACTGGGGGGGGGGGGGGGAGTATATCACTTTTTAAAATGCAATATAAAATATCACTGGTTATGTTGTTTAGACGGTACTTATCCAGCTTCACTATACAAGGTCACTAAAGAAGTTGAGTCCTTCCCGTGAGTTTTGTATTGTTCTGCTGCTTTGTTTGATTACCTTACTATTTTTTATTACCATCTGCACTGCAAGCCTAGTTCTGCTGAGGTTTTTTTTTTTTTAAACAGCATCCCAAGGCACCTTTAATTCTGCATTTTCTGAGCTTTTGCTTCATTTGCTGCTTTGACGTTTTTGTATAAATACATTTATCTTACCTTGTACATCAGTAAATTATCGAATGCTTGCTTTACAGTTTTAACCTCTTAATTCTGAAGAGCAAATAAAGATTTAGCATGTGGCTATTGTACAAATAATAATTTTCTTTGCTGTGTACCAGAAAATCACACAAGTGACAACTTGTGTTTTTGAAACTTCATTGGTTTTAATATACTTTCAAAAGCCTGAAAACAAAATTTCCTAACAATGATTTTTCTTTTATGTCTTCTCTTAAGCAATTATTTTCAAACAATAATAAAATATAGTTTACTTTCTTATTTGTGTACTCCATACCATTGATCATGTTAATATTGGGAATAGTTTTTCTTAGTTACCTGATTCTACATGACTTTTAGAGAGAAAAATGCTGTCTCTTGTGTGTTCTAAAAATTATAGGTGTAGTGATGGGATTGCTAATATTTTTAAACAAAAAGCAGTGGGAAGATACTTTTAAACATATTGTTTTTTATTGTGCATTATATGTTCAAAGTTTTGTACAAACATTGACTATATCAAGTATAGAACCAAATCTGAGGTCTCTTCTGCCGTTTTACAAGGCATAAAATAAATCAGCTCACCTGATTAAATGTTGAATGTCAAGGATCTCATTTGATGATACTGTTCCTTTGAAGCCCTGGCAAATAGTAAGATCTGTGAAATCCCAATTGGATATAAATGGTAGAAGAAAGTGGCTCAGGACTTTTACAATTAGTTGTACACGAGGGTTTGGCAACCCCAGGAATGTGTGCCAAACATGGCACATGCACCCATTCAGAGCAGCATGTAGGGCCTGAGGCTGCAAAAGCTGCGGGAGGTGTGTCCTGCTCGCCCCAATCACAAGTGGGCCCAGGCCCTGCTGGGGGGAACAGTAGAGGCCACCCTAAGCCCCACTGGGAGAGTGGGGTAGGGCCAGCAGGAGCCCCAGCATGCATGGCTCTTGCTACCCCAGGCTCTGCCCCTGGCACCTACTGGCCCCTCCCTTTGAAACTTTTGAGGGTGTGGGAGGTGCGGCTAGCATGGGAGGGCGGCAATGGTTGCTGACCCCTGTTGTACGCAATGACTGTAGGAGAGCAGTTAATGTTTTCCAAATGAATGAAAGAGACCTGCTTCATAAATGCAGATGATCTGCTATGAATCATACTGATGATACAGCAAAATCAATACGCTGAAGAATCTTCATTTTCTTTTATAAAAAAATAACATGGCAGTATACCAATATTACCATCTAAATTTCTTCCTTCACTATTATATAATAATAGTATATTGTTGGCCATCATTTTTCCCTTTTGAGGTTGTCACCATTCTCTGTAATTTTGATAAAATTATGTTAGCAATGCTTACCTCACTCTAGCTTGCATTACAATTCAGCACTCTCCTAGAGGAAATGAAATGTCTCCTATAATGTTCCGTGCATGCCCTGTACATGATTTTTGAATTAAAATAGCTAAGACATGTTTTAACAGCAACTGAGGTATCACATTCAGATTTGCCAAGGCGCTCCTGTCTTTGCCACATATTTTATGTTATGCAGTATGTTCTCATTTTGGCAGTAGGCTTTATTGCATATATTTCTGCAAAGAGAATTATCGTACTTTTTTTTAATCTTACTGAATTTTTTTTTAGCTAAAGAAATACCTACATATAACTATAAAAGATGTTTTACATTATTCATGTTTTCCACTCAGCATGTTGATTTTTCAGCAGCAGTAGAAACTGTCCAAATAAATCTTTATTCGGTGAAATATAGAAAGAGAGCTCACCTGGAAATTATATGAAATTTTCAGTTTCTTTTTATCCCAATGATTGTTAGCCAGAGAGAGAGAGCGAGCATGTGTAAGCAAGAATGAATGTGTAATCCAGTATTTAGGGCGCCATTCTGAAAAGTGTGAGACCTGAATCCATTCCCTGTGCTCCAGCCATATTTCCGTTATTTATCCACAGCGAATCATAGAATCATAGAATCATAGGGTTGGAAGGGACCCCACAAGGTCATCTAGTCCAACCCCCTGCCAAAAAAAGCAGGACCACTCCCATTAGATCATCCCAGTCAGTGTTTTGTCCAGCTGGGACTTGAACACCTCCAGAGATGGAGATTCCACCACCTCCCTAGGCAGCTTATTCCACTGCTTCACCACTCGCCTAGTAAGGAAGTTTTTCCTAATATCCAGCCTGGACCGCCCCAGCTGTAACTTGAAACCATTGGTTCTCGTTCTGCCCTCTGTTACTACCGAGAACAGTCGAGCTCCCTCCTCCTTGGAGCAACCCTTCAAGTAGTTGAAGGTTGCTATCAAATCCCCCCTCAGTCTTCTCTTCTGCAGGCTAAATAAGCCTAGTTCCTTCAGTCTTTCTTCATAGGGCTTGTGCTCCAGCCCTTTGATCATTTTGGTTGCCCTCCTCTGGACTCTCTCTAATTTGTCCATGTCCTTTTTGTAGTGGGGAGCCCAAAACTGGACACAGTATTCCAGATGTGGCCTCACTAGTGCAGAATAGAGGGGAATGATCACATCCCTCGATCTGCTGGTAACACTTCTTCGGATGCAGCCCAGTATGCCATTGGCCTTTTTGGCAGCAAGAGCACACTGCTGACTCATATCCAGCTTCCCATCCACCATGACTCCCAGGTCCTTTTCTCCAGTGCTGCTATTTAGCTGATCACTCCCCAGCCTGTAGCAGTACATGGGGTTTTTTCGTCCCAAGTGCAGGATTTTACACTTATCCTTGTTGAACCTCATGAGATTCCTCTTGGCCCACTGCTCCAGTTTGTCTAGGTCTCCCTGAATCCTGTCTCTGCCCTCTAGGGTGTCTACCGTTCCCCCCAGTTTGGAACAGCTTCAGTAGAAATAAAGGAGGGGGCCCACAGCAGAATATTCCATAGTTACGTGGTTAGAACTTTTTCTTGTCTTGATAGGCATGAGACCCCTGTTCCAAACTGTGCTTTCCCACTGGTGGGGAGGGGGGGAATTGAACAACATCCCAGGCAAGAAATGGGTTAAAAGTGATTGTCTTCCATGGTCTGTGGTTCAGTGTTGGGTTTAGTTGAGAGAGCAACATCCAGACACTCAGAGAGATGCAGCTTTATGCATATACTTCCAGAGGCTGAAACATACGTGCCTAAGGAACTTTTACTTTGGAAACTTAGCTGATGAGTGAATTTAGGTACTTGCAGGGTTCAGCAGGAATTTAGCACCTAAAACTAATACTTAAGATGCCTAAGCATGTAGTTTAGGTATATAAAGCCTTTGTGAATCAGGACCTAAGTTCATAATACTGTTAAGAATTAATAATTCACAACAATATTTTATTGTGATACTTGATAAAGCATTAATGTAGTAAAAGGTTTTTTTATAAAAAAAAAAAAATTGAGGTCGCAAAGTGTATTGGTTTTGCTTATTCTTGGCTTGGGAAAACTTCAGAGCCCTTTACTCTTATATAGGGGTAATATGAATGCTAGGAACATCTGAAATGTTTTTCCACTCCCCACTGGTTATAAAGATTTTATATTTGCATCTTAGTCAATATAGTGGAGGCTTTAAACAAATTTCAAATGACATTTTAAATTACCTAAGGAGTAGAGAGCCTTGGATTATAAGGGTGATGACCTCACCCGACATCAAGCATTGTGGGACCACTGTCTGCCTTGTTGACAAAGGTGTTTGTGCTTTAAAGGTTAGAGAGCCAAGGAGTGACTTTCCATTGCATCTGGAGACCAGATCAGTGTGAGGAAGCTGGCCTATCCCCTCCGGGTGATTGCAAGACAAGAGGGACTCTATATAGGTCCATGCTGGTCCAGGACTAAGTCCTGGACTAAGTGAAGTGGCTGCCAATCTCTCACCCATGGAAGTGGTTTTGTCCCCACAGAGGGCTTGCGGGAGCTTGATTGCAGTGAAAGTAAAACAGGAGTTAAGCTATGATGTGACAACTGATTTAGGACACGTGAGGTGGATGTCCTGTGCAGGTACACCACGAAGATAAAATGGACTGGTAAAGAATTTACAGGTGATATTCGTTGAAGGAGTGGAAATGAGGAGCAGGAGGGGAGTCAATAGTCCCATGACTGGTATGTCAGGGAGTTAGTACCCCCTCCTTCATAGCCTCCATCATCATTCATTTGGGGGGGAGGGCCGATGAGGTCCCAGGAGTGGGTTTGTTGGGGACCAGACTGGGTAAAGGGGAGGGTTGACAGAAGCCCCCCAGACATATATTGAAATGATATAGAGTTCCTGATCTGAACACTTGTATCTGCCAGGTACTTCCAGACATTTAAGAATAAAATTCTGGCCTAATTAAATCACATCCACTGTCTCCTATCCTTCCAGCATTGTTGAGCAATGGATCAATAATTACCTAGTATTCTGCTATGTAGCCCACAACTTGATATGTAGCTTTGATGTATAGCTTATGGTTGGAGGCCTGTCTGATGCTGATATTTTATAGATATTGTTTCAAGTGAGACAAGTGCTAAATATTTCAATGGGAGAGTTTTAAAACATAATTCTTGAATTCACTCTCTGATTGATTAGTGTAAAACTCCTCAGAATGATGTGTTGGAAATTAAATGGAGTATGTTCAGGATAGATATCTGAGTATTAAAAGAAATCCTTTATAAAATTTTATCATAGCTGTCTGAATACTAACCAAGACATAAAGCACATTAAAGAGAACAACAGAATTTTCAAAAAGAAATAAAGGCTCAGTCTTGTAAGTGTATTAGGTTCCCTCACCTTGATATAACTTCTCTGGGTGTTGTGGGCACTCAACACCTTATGGAGATGTGCATCACCCTGCAGAATCCAGTCTACAATCTTGACACAACCCTTCTGAATGTATCCTAGCATTGTGCTGGGGAAATAGGCTTCCTTTCAGGGCTGCAAGAGTTCCCCAAGCTTTTATATCCTGGCTTCAAGGGGATGAACAAGGAATAACCAGATGTATCCATCCAGTCCTGCCTTGTTATGCCATACCTCTGAGCTTGTCTTCTCTGATAGTGGCATATTTGCTGCCATCAGTTCAAACTTCCCAATCAACTGTTCAGGTCTGTCTCTGAACACCACCCCAGCAAGTGGGCTAGCACTGAGTCTCAGGGAGTCTCCACTCTTTGTCTCGGTGCACTGGACATGCTGGGAGCAGAGAAGCTGAACACAGACATGCAAGTTCTTTTAAGTAACTTGTGTATCTCTATTTGAGTGCCACTGAAAACGGCAGGCAGCATAGACCTGCCTTCTATATGACCACATGCAGGAAGCGTTGAGAATTGCCCACTGAATAGCGTGTGTACATTTCCTGTGCAAGATCTTCAAAACTTTTCCCTCGGCTGTCTTCGTATCTGTATAAAGCAATGTCAAACCTGCTGTCCTTGGGCACCATACATTTTTAGCTGATTAAATCTGAATGAAAGAACTGCATAGTACATGTATAATAAGGTTTTCCTTTGTATGCATAAATATGCCTACACCCAAAGCCTTCATGTTGTGGCGTATTATGCTTTTGTTTACTTAGTGTTGAGTTAAAATCACGTCTGAACTTATATAGGAAACATTTCACCAGCAGTGGTGATGCTGCAGTTTTCTTTTGATGGAAATTTGACACTGTCCCTGACTTAATGTTACATGGTAACTGCTGTGTTGATTCCATTAATATTTCCCTTATTTTTTACTATCTTTTTCTATGCTCTGTTCCCTAATTACAATGTGATTTCTTTGATTACATGTCGAGGTGGCAAAAATGCTGTGCCTGTGTTTTTACCATTGTGCTACTGCTGAGATTCTTATTGCTGACTCTTGGGGGCAATAAGATGTGTGTACTGCAATGGCTTTCTTGCATGCTTAGTGGCTATTGCAATCTTCTGTAATTATGATTTAATTAACTTTTGAATACTGTACAACTGTTAAAAAAAGTGTCAAAACAAGATAACTGCTGTAATTTGCATGTTGATAAACATTACTTCAGATTTTATGTTATGCAGGTACTGAATAGGCCAGTGAGATTGAAGGGCCTCCGTAATAGGAGAGAAATCCGATGTGTCCAGTAGAGGGGAATTCAGTGCTCTCCCAGTGATTGGCATTTGTTTTTGTAACTTGTGGCCTACAGCCTTGGATAGCTGTTCTTTTTCTTCTTTTTATAAATAGGAGAAATACAATTTTGAATTAGGCTTTGCTTTTTTCCACTGCTTTTCTTTCCTACTCAACAGGTGGCTGACTAAATATTAAATGTTATTGGCCTAGAGTGTTTTATTGCACAAAAATTTTATTGTGTATGTGTATACACATGCATGTACTCATGGCTATGCATGCAGGCACACAATGTATGTAATAAATCTGCAGTAAATACCTGTTTGTATACACATACCCATATGACTATAACAGATCAGCTAACATTTAATTGTTCTGGTTTTGCAGTTGATGGCTGTATACACCGAGCTGCTGGGCCCTGCCTATTTGCTGAATGTCGCAACTTGAGTGGCTGTGGGACCGGACAAGCGAAAATTACTTGTGGATATGACCTGCCTGCCAAATGTAAGTGAACGTTGCGCTTTTAAAAATTAGATTGAAACTTTACATATGCTTCCCCCTGCCCAGAAGTCTACTTAAACTAGATATTCATTTAGAATATTAGCAGTGGATGTCATTAAACATATTTAGAGGCAGCCACTTCCTCTCTACCTTTGCAGCAAGATTTTTAAAATAATTATCTCAGCTGTATTACATAGTGGAAATAGCCATGTTGTACAAATGCAATGCATGTTTTAATCTTACAGTTCTTATAAGGGATAGTAAACTGTTTTACAGCATGTGCATAATATGTAGTGTGCGGATCTGAAATAACTAGACTATGAACAGAATGTATACTGTCATATTTAAGTTCCATGGAGCAGTTTTTGGAAGTGATGCAGATTTCATGTTCGTCACGCAGATCTTCTTGATTGTGAATACACTGAGAGCTGAGGAGATCAAAGTGATGTATTGTGTTCTCAGCTGCTGTCTAAAGGCTGATTGGCAATTACTGTGAAGGCATCTGTCACACTTTAGCTTCCAGTGGAATGTTGTTTTCAATACTGGAATGTGTTTGCACTTGGACTGTAGGAGTGTCAAAATTCCCATTCTGTTTAACTAGGAAGAAGGTTATTTGATTGACCTTGTTGTGTAGAGGGTCAGCCAAACTTGGAAAAATAAACACCTGGGTTTTAACAGTGTGTTATGATAAGAGTCTGTATTCATTAAGATCTTATAAAATGTGTAAATGCAGGAAATATTTTCAGTTTGGGATCTTGCTGAGTAGCATATTAAGAGAAGTGATTATATATGACTTTCAAGAAAGAACATGAGTATTTTCTCATGACACCTCAGGTTCTCTGTTACACAAAGAGTCCAGCACTAGGATTATACTGTATTGAAACATATTAAGATAGTCTTTTTGATTGTGACAGAGACTGTTTTCCAATAAAATCTAATGAATGTTGCAGTTATGAAGACTGTACTGGTTTGGGGTTATGTCTGGAAATGGGTAAAATTTGGGGGGTAGTTTTACTTTCCTTAATTGTATTCCTTAATTTCCTTAACTGTTTTGTTCATCTTTAATTTTGATGTTTATATTTCCCATTAAAATACATGGGAGGGATGTAACATAAAACTTGCTCAGTAGCTAGAGTGCATAATTACTTTCAGATATTTAATGAGAACAATTCAGCATGAAAGTCGAAACAACAAACACTGGGCTGTTTGGAAGGGAAAAGACCTTGTTTGTTTCAGGAGGAATTTTTCAACAATTGATGGGTTTGAAATCAAACCCATTAGTTTTTGTAGAAGGAAGTCCTGCTGGAGACCCACAGGTTTTTCTTTGTTTGTTTTATTTTAAGAGTTATTAAAAAAAAATCACTCACATAGTGTACTACGACATTTGTAACCAGATAGAGAGAAAAGTATTCACCTTTTCTTGCAGCATCAAAATGTCCAGAAATTGAAGCTTCACCATATAAGAGATCTGCAGCTGTGTATTTTTACTTGTTCAAATAGCAAAATATCATGTGGAAAATACCCATCCAATAATAAACATCTGCAAGAAAGCAAGGGTACACAATGTATGTGTAGAAAGGCAAAATTAGATTTTCTTGGGTTCTCTTAAATTTTCATTAAAATGTGTTCTGTCCAAATGTCACTTATCCTTGTTCTTTGAGAAGCTATTTGTTAAAGGTTAATTTGTTACATACCAATTGTAAAATATCTGTTTGACAATTGTTAGCTGTTCAGGACTGTGTTTTTATGGAGACACAGAAGCCAGACAGCAAGTGCATACCGTTAAGTCAAATTTTGTCAGTTTTTAATAACAATATGACAGTTTGATGTTGGAAACTATTTCCTATCTGTCTTTTGTGTCAGGAACTATACCATAATAGGAGTACTAAAGTCAGTCATCCAGTTAGACAGTGATGATAAACAAGGAGTCTAGTGGCACTTTTAAAGACTGATGAATTTATTCATTGCAAGCGCTTTCATGGGAGAAAATCCTCTCTCAAAATACTTCTGCACGGTCAGTGTCTGGCAGTTCTAACTCCTGCTGTCCCTGAGTATGTCATTTCAGCCGTGACTAAGGCACTTCTCCCATTCCCTGCCCCTGTCAGTGCCACTCTGTAGTGGAAGATAGAGTAAACCATGGCCTCCTTCTCTCTAGGTTCTAGTTCAGGGCCCTACAGTCCACAGTTAAGATCTGCGGATGCATCTGCCTTATTGTTCTTGCCCCTAGACTAGTTCCTGCCATGCTCCAAGCTTTTCATTTTCCAGCCTTCCTAGTCAGACCTCTCTCTCTGAGGCCCTTCTAGGGCAGTGGTTTTCAAACTTTTCTTTCAGAACCCAGTAGAAAAAAATCATTTATGCCCTCCACCCAACAATTATATCTTTCAGCAATGCATTCCAGTCTTTGGGAAGTTGCAGCAGAGGGCACCGTGACCCAGTGCCTTAGGCTGTGCAACCCAGTATTGGGTCCCTACCCTAAGTTTGGAAACTACTGTTCTAGGGAAACCTTTCCACCTAAACTGACAGTAGTCCCATTGAAATCAATAAAAACAACAAGAGTCCTGTGACACTTGAAAGACTAACAAATTTCTTCGTGCATAAGCTTTTGTGGGCTCCATCTGACGAAGTGGGTTGGAGCCCATGAAAACTTATGCTTGAAGAAATTTATTAGTCTTTAACGTTCCACAGGACTTTCATTGATTCTGCTGTACATGGACTGGCATGGCTACCCCTCTGGAAATTGAAATCAATGTGGCTCTTTAGAGGCACAGCATTCTGCATGTGTACTGCATGTTGAGGAATTGGACTTACAGTGAAAACTTGATGTTCTGGAACATTTAGCGTTCAGAATGTTATGCTGAATATTGCTTTGCTAAATAGGGAACTTTGAACCACACACTTCCAGGAGTTAATATGCTATATAAAAAAGAGGATGCTTTGTTAGCAAATTCATAGCTGTAAAATATAAGGTTGTGATAGATTACATAGACTAAATAATGACTACATCTAAAATATACTTCATTATCTATTGTATTATTACTTCATGGTTTCCTGAGTTTATCTCAAACAAGAAAGCGTCTGCTAAATTATTTTGTACATAATGAGAACTGAAATATAGGCTTTCTGAATAAGAGATACCAATATTTGTCATTTAGATGAAAGTCGTCTTTTTTTTGTATGATTGGAATATCACGTCTAGTAAATTGTTTAAGAACATTAGGGTCAGAGAGAACCATAGAAAAATCCTTAACATGCAGGTAAAATAAAGCATCCAAATGATTCCACTTAAAGTAAAGGAGAGTTTTCTCCACTCTTTTCCTCCTTAAGTGATAATAAGGTTGCACAAACTAAGGTGAACATACTTATATTCTGGAGGCGTTGGTTAAGAACTTTCTAAGGATACAATAGAGAAAGCCAGACCATATATCACAACAGTGTAAATTCAGGTAGAGCTGAAATCAGATTTCTTTTTCTTCTTATTGGGCTAATTTAATGATCAATACTCTTTTGGTAGAAGTTAGTATAATCACCATCTGGTTTCCATGATGCTGAACCCCATCCAAAGCTACACACATCCCATAAAATTCCAACCAAGTTATCTCCTGAATTCATGTTTAGCTTTGTTTTCTCTTTTGTTATTTAATAGCCACTTACTGTTTTTAGAGATCTTAACTCAGAGAATGTGTCATTAATGCCAATTAGTCTGATAAGTTCCAAAAGGACACCCGTGTTAGTCTAGTTCAACAAAACAAACAAGGAGTCGTGTGGCACTTTTAAGACCAATAGTTTATTTATCACATGATTACTCGTGGGAGAGAATCCTACTTCATCAGATTTTTTGAGGACCCTCTATCTTCAAAGTGGCTGAAAGAGTGGGATTTTCTTTAGAAGTGCCACAGGAATCTTGTTTGATTAGTCTGATAGTCATTTAAATTCTATACTTCATACATTTGTATCTCTAAAAAGAAAAACTCATTATAAATATTCCATCACTGGGCTTAAAACGTGGGGAGGCTGGTCTACATTGATGGCAACAGTCCATACTTAGGTTCACGTAACACAGTTCCTTCACAGTGCTGTGTTGACGGGAGACATCCTCCCATCAATGCTGTCTTACTCCTTTCAGTGAGGTGGACTAATTGGGTCCACCAGAGAGAGCTCTCTGTTCGAATGAGTGGGTATATATAGGCCCACTCGATCAATAATGTTGCATTGATGCCTGCCACTGCAGCGGTGAAACCATACTCTCAGTAGTGTATTGATGTCTTCATACTTTAAATAACAGATGAACAGTATCTGTTTAAAAGACATGCAAACTCTTGCTTTGTGTCTCATTTGATTAATAGTCCCTGCTGGCTCTTCTGGCAGAAAATGGACTGAGTTGTAAGTTTAGTTTATAGCCATAGCTGAGGGTGCATAACAGCCTGGAGGGCTATAATCTGCTTGAAGAATTTATCATGGTGGGGGTGGTGGGACTATTACAGTACATTTAAAATACTGGGGTCTGACTCTACAAGGTATTTAATCTCCTTAAATCCTTCTGAAGTCACACTGGTAAAGTGCTGTAGTGTAGAGGTTACGGGTACCTAGTACTTTGCAGGAGGAGGGAGCCTAAGGATGGTCCTTGTTCCTCTTTGGGGTCTGAGACTACATGGTCTGTCAGTATTCCTGCACCAGGGCCAGAGCCAATTGCTGCCCTGGGATTAGGGCGGGCTGAGGAAATTGTCTATAGCTATGGCAGGGGTTGGCACACCTCTGCAGTCTGAAGCGCAGTTAGAGTAGTGGTTTCCAATGTTTTCTGTAAACAGGCATACTTCAGTGAAACAGACAATTCCATGGCACACCCACTTTTTTCAACTGAATTGATTGCTCATAAATGTAACATTTATTTACATTTACTATGGTTACAGTCTTACTGGAGGGGTTTGCAACATAGTGCATACAACAAGCTAAAGAAGGATCAAATGCATTAATGTTTCAAATCCACCAAAAAAAAACAAACCACACACATCATCTCAGTTTTGCCATTTGTCCACCTGTGTTTAGAATATACATGCTTTAGAATCGAAAGACTGATACCTCACTTTTACTTTGATGGGTTTTATGAATTGTAATTTTGATTGGATAGAATATGCTTTAAGATGAAACAATGTTTTTAATTGATTTTCATTACCTTTGTACAAAATTTCATAGTTCTCACAGAACACTGGTTGAAAACCACTGAGTTAGAGGATTCCTTTTTCTATGTTGTTTTGAGCATGGCCATGTTCCATTTGTAGATTTCATTGCAGTGGCTCATTTTGCTCTAAAGTCTTAAAAGCAAATATTAAAAGACATTTAATTTTAATAAGGATTCTGCTAGAAATCCAGGGCTACTGTTAATGTGTTGTTGTTATATTGTTAATAAAGCTGTAATATTAAAAAAAAAAAATCCCCTGCTCCCTGGATATCTGTAGTACATTAGGCAGTGTCTTTCAGGAAGTGCCATATATAGCATTATCTTTTTGATCAATCCCAAACAACAATGTAGATCAATCTGGAGTAATAATGTTAATGTGGTCTCTAAGGCAATTCCTGCTGTGAAATAAGTAGTTAGTGGCGACACTAGCGTTAGCCTCAGTGGGAGTAATCAGCCTCCGGATTTGTTTAATCAAAGTTATCTTTGGAGATTTAAAAGTGTGCCACTACTGTGTAGGCATAATTATTGTCTGTATTTAAAAGATGAACATTTGAGGAGGACCAGTTTAAGGTGAGGCCATAAAATAGTAGATTTAAATCTGTGCATATTTGCATTGAGATCACTAACAGAATTAGAGTAAAAAGGCTAATTAGACAGATTTGAAATGGCAGAACTGCAGTACAGGACCTCCAGACTATAGGAAAATAGGAATTCTGTAGGAGAATTTAATTTCTGCGCACACTCATATTAAACAAGCTGCTAGAATCAAGCCCAAAAAGACCTCCTGTTTGTTTAAACTGAATTTATATTCACTATACCTTCATCTTTTTGAATGAAAAATACTTGTTTTAATCATTGCACATGATTTTTCAATTAATAGCATGAGCATGCCATAAAGAATGTGCTTTCACTGTGGCCGTGATAGTGTGCATTCACATCAGATGAGTGCCTCCTGTTGGCAGTGTGTGATACTGCAGTTTTCCATTTTTTTCTGGTGCCCCCTGTAGCCTATTGACTTTTTCAGGTGTTCTGTGGTGACCCAGCCCCCCAGCACACACTCAATAATAGATGAACCTCCTCTGGGGCAACAGAGGCCTAACAAGGCCTATCACTGTGCCCTTGTAGTGTTTAGCCCTGTCTCAGGATTCAGTTGTCAGCTTCTTCTGGGTTAGACTTCAGTCTGTTCCTGTCCTGTTATAAAGCACTGTCTCCCTTGAGACTCTTTCACTGGTTCCCACACCCCACCTCTCCAGACAAGTCATCTCTTACGTTCAGCCTCTGCTCCCCAGGGTAACTAAATCCAGCAAATAGTTGGCCCTCTCTAGGGTTTTCTGCTCAGTCTCTATTTCTATTGAAATTCAAGCCCCTTTCTTGGGCTTTTAGTACTGAGACTTATCCCCTTTTTGTGGCTTGGGCCACCCACTATTCCACACTGAACCCAGGGACCCTACAAACAGCAGTCATGCACTGCTCCCTTTAACCCCATTGTTTAGTTGTACCTATTTTCACTGAGCTTCTTTACCACCAGATCTCTTCTGTGTCACCTAGTACCTTTGCATTACTATTTGCAGGTCCATGGTTTCCATGCAGAAAGCAAAATGCAGACAGAACTCAACTTCTGGTTATTGACCACGCTTCTGTGGCTGGATCAGAGCATCCTCCTGGTCCCTGCCAGAAACTGACTTGCTCAGACCCTGTAGCTCCTTTATACTGAGCTTGCTGGGCTCTGATTGGCTTCTTCTGTGTAGCCTTTCTAGGTAGGTTTGGAGGACCCACTATCACTACTCTTTTCTTGGGGCAGTGTAGGGTAGGGTAGGGTCATGAGGAGTCTGTCACAAGTCATTAACTGCAGACACATAGCACCATTATTGCAGGATTATTCAGTTTGTTATACAGTATTTCAAAATTTTTGTACTGTGGGCTGGCTGCAAGTTGTGAATCAAAAAGAAAATCATTCCCACTATGTGAATGTTGTCAAAGGATATGTAACAGATAGATGAAGAGTAACCTGGAAGCCAGTGCCCTCCTTTGGACTTTGACATTGATTCTATTGCCATGAGTGTCTTTCAATAGCTAAGTGAAATGCACTGTGCCATTGGTAAGACACTTGGTACCTGATTGACGTGTGATGTAATATGCTTTAAAGCACTGCTAATAAGCCTAGGGAGACAGTCATTATAGTAATTAGGAGTTTATAAAAGTTATAACTGACTTCCAGAGAAAGGTCTTGGTTTGTTCTGAAGAGCCTCAACTTAATAGAAGCATCTTGTTGCCAGAGTTTCCACACTATTTATAGCAAAATTGATTTCACCAAAAGAAGGTCAAGAAGTGTGTTCACAGAAACAATGCTGAGCTTTAAGGTCAGAACTAAGAGGGACCACTTGCTCCAGTTCTTTATTATAACCCATGTGTTATGACAAGATATGCTGCCAACGTATGTTCATATTTTTCAGACCTGTATCAAGATATCAACAGAGGCATGAAAGCCTTCTAGCATGAGGTTTTATATTCAATTCTCATGTTAAAAGAATTATCATAGTTTACAGTTTAGAAAGCCAATGAAAATGTTTTCTCATTGATTTAGGTGTAGCTTTCAAAGCTGTTTTACAAACTCAATTTATGTCTTTTTATAACCATGTTTGAAAATAAATGTAGTACAGTTTTTACTGTGTTTCGATATGGTCTAATTGGCTGTAGTATCCTTACTAACTTATTGTACCCAATCACTAGCAAGTGAATACACCACACATGTTGTAAATGTGTTGGAAAGGGAGATATTCATGATTATTGCTTTAGTGTTAAAACCTGTTCAGATTTTAAAATGGGTTTTATGTGATATTGTAAAGTTTTATAGCCTGTTTTTCCACAAAGAGAGCTCTAGGGACCATGTAGAATCATGGGAAATATATTTACTATTTTTTGTCAAAACAAGCTTGAACATCTCTTTATTTTCCAAGTCTTCAGAGTCTGTCATTGTTTGAGGTAGAGAAAGAACAAGTCCGGAGGCAAGTAGCTAAAAAAAATATTCTGATATGACTCAGTAGGAATCTTTTCTTAATCACAGATAGGTGCAGTGTTTTTCCTTTTGGTCTGATCCTCACCTATGTAAATTTTTTAATGGATAGAATATTTAAAAATTAATTTTCAAGTGTGTATGTTAATACTATGTACAGTGTAACAATATCTCCTTGTGGGGTTGATATATGGTACATACTGTTAGAAATCCTCTGTTCAAATAAAATTTTTCGGTTAACAAATATGTTCATTGTGGATAAAAGAGATCCTGTACCCTTGATCCTCACAGCTAAATCTAAATCCTGCTGTGATAGACAATGTTTGTCACAGTCCACTCACTAAACATTGAGAGTGTGTGTGTGTGTGTGTGTGTGTGTGTGTGTGTGTGTGTGTGTGTGTGTGTGTGTGTTGGGAAGGTGGGGAGAGTCTCGCTAGAGAACTAAACCATTTTCTCAGCAATTGAATTCATTCTGTGTATGTAATGTCAACGTTAATAAGATTTAACGGCAGACAGCAAAATCTACATGCCAGTGGTGTGCCTCTCTTGGCCAAATCTTCATAGCTCTGCAGAGTATTGTTCAAAAGTGCTATAGTTTCTGCAGAAGTTTAATTTTTATTTTAACTGAAAGAAGGTTTTCTTTTGAGCACCTAAGAGATACAGTAAATAGCAAATTGAGCTTACAGTGTGGTAAGATGGCAAAGAAAGCTAATGTTGTTTTGAATTTAAAAGGGAATATGGCACAGACAAAGCAGATTCCTGTGGTCTGTGGCACTAATGAGATGTTTTTTCCCTAGAAGTTCAAGAAACTAATTTGTGTAAATTGTCTACACAGTGACTAACATGCCTGAGATGTTCCAAAGAGGTAGCCATGTTAGTCAAGTCTAGCTAAACAAACAAGTAGTCTGGTGGCACTTTTAAAGACTATCAAATTCATTTATCAAATGAGCTTTCATGGGAGAGACATCTTCAAGGCTCTGACGAAGTGGGATTCTCTCCGTGACAGCTCATATGATAAATAAATTTGTTAGTCTTTAAAAGTGCCACCAGGCTCCTTTTTTGCATGACTGATAAGGTAATAGCATCTGTAGTATTTATGTGTGTGTTATAGATGAAAAAAATTGGTTTTAGGTGATCTATAGAAAAATGGGCTGATGAGTTAAAGAGAATCTGGCCCCACCTGTATTAGAAATTATATTAATTGCAGAATGCATGTATAAGGTGTAGTCTTAAAAGGCTTCTAACTCAGTCAAATAAAGACTTTAACTCATAGTTTAATGACTGCTCAGTAAGATCCATTTCCATGCTGAACTTCTGCTTTTGCACCTCCAAACCCTTTGGCTCTATATCAGGGGTGGCCAAACTTATGGAACTCAAGAGCCACACAAGTTGATTATTAAACCTTCGAGAGCCACATGCTCACACACTTTAATTTTACCATAAAAAGAGAACAAATATTGATCCTACTGTCAGATTCTAATAATTACTTAAGGTTGCCATGAAAATTACACCTATACGGTAAAAACTTAGCTGCTGCTCAATGTAGAGGACTGCAGGCTAGTGGTGAGTGGTTTTTTTTGGGGGGGGGGGTTTGGGGGTTTGTTTGTTTTTTTTGGTTTTTTTGAAACCCTGGCCATGCCACACTTCTCCCTGCCATGCCTGACCATGCTGCACTTCTCCCCACCATCCCAGCTCCCACCTGAACTCCTAGTGATTTGCTGACGTTCTTCGGGAGCCACAATTTTTCATTCAAGAGCCACATGTGGCTCCCGAGCTGCAGTTTGACCATGCCTGCTCTAGATCTTCACCTCCTCTCTGCCTCATACTCCCTGCAAGCTAATTTATTTCACTTTCTCCATATTCTAGAATCGTTTCACTGGTTTTGCCGAAACTTTGAAAACAAGAGATTCATGTTCCAGCAGAGACTTAAGGAATAAAAGTTTTGATAGTTACAACTGGCTGAAAAGAGGAGTTTGTAATCCAGGGGTTTATGTTACCTCAACTGCATTGGTTGCTGCTGTTCCCGCTTGAATTTATACATTCAGTAACCAAAAGCCTGCCCTTAGTACTTTAAAATCAGTCTTGGATGCGTGTGATTTTGTCTCTTGGAGGAGTGATAGAAATTGCTTACTGCAGTAAAACATGACAGTCTCCTAGGTTATATGCATTCTGATATGATCTTGCCTAAAGTAATGTAGGAAGTCCATGATAGGGCCAAGAATGGAGCTCAGCTTACCTGGATCGCACAGTAGTTTTTTCTCTTCTGGGAGCTCTCACTTCTTCACTGATCTTGATCCCATGCATTGAGTGAGGTTGAGGTCTTGTAGAACAGGTAGCATTCCAAGATTTTTCTTTGGACAGCCCCAGTAGTACAGCTGTGCTTAAGGTACCAGAGTGCAGTGCTGAGGATCACTGTGATGGGGTATATAAGGTCCATACAGACAGGAATTTGGTGATGTGGAGAAACCCATTCTATGGCACCTAGAGGAAGGACGGGTAGTTGAGGATTAAACTCAGCAGAGGAGAGCCAGCCTGGGTTGTTTCTATAGGAAGGACGAACAGAAGAGAGCTGCAGTAGGGAGTTTATATACTGAGATTGGTCCTCAGGGAAGCATGGATGAAGGGGTTCAAGGCAGGTTCCAGAGAGGCTAAGAGCCATCTGAGAGAGCAGCTCAGCAGCAAATTGGGAAAAGCTGCACTAAACCATTATGTCTACACTGCAGTTGGATGCCCGTAGCTGGCCGGGCTAATAGATTTGGGCTCATGGGACTCTGACTGCAGGGCTATCTAATTGCAGTGCAGACTTCTGGAATCAGGGTCTGGGTTTTAGGGCCCTGCAAGGTGAGAGGGTTGCAAAACCCCAGCTGCAGCCCAAGTCTGGAAATCTACACTGCAATTAAACA
Source organism: Podocnemis expansa (assembly GCA_007922195.1). Lineage (NCBI taxonomy): Eukaryota > Metazoa > Chordata > Testudines > Podocnemididae > Podocnemis > Podocnemis expansa. Next base: position 5,990,343 of record ML682004.1, read on the forward strand.
ATCCTGCTGCCTGAGGCAGCTGGCATGGGCCAGCCACAGGTTTTTAACTGCTATGTAGATATACCCAGAAATGAAACTACAGTGGCACACAGAGAAAGGACTGGGGAATGCAGCCCTGCAACAAAGGTAGAAAGCAGCCTAGGGAACTAGTGAGGGATGATAAGAAACAGGCCCTAGTAGTTTAACCCCAGGGCTCTGGGGTAGAACCCAGGGGATGGATTAGGCCAGGGTTCAGCCACCACCCTTTACAGGAAGGTGGTGTAAATCTCAGGAGTAAAACAACAAGGACTTCTGAGCCCAGATTATAATCACTATGGGTACATCTACACTGCAGTGTAAGCCCAGGGTTCAAACTGAGCCTCAAGCCTAGTTCCCCTTCTGTCTACACACAACCCACTGTCCCACAGCCCTAAGAGTATGTGGAGTCTAAGTCAAGTTTGGACTCAGGATTCAAGTCCTGCTGCTTTCAAGTACAGATGCTGCTCCACTGAGCTCATGCTCTCAGAGTCCATCAAAAAATATCCCATGGACTGACTTTGTCTTTTGGACAATCAAGTTTGGTGGACTGTCAAGGCTTCCTGCACTGCACCATGAACAAAAAGTTAGTGTCCATATTTTAGGAGATGCTAGAAAGTCTGGGATAAGGTTGGGTGGACCTGGGCCTGCATGATACAGTACTGACTTCAGAGCTGCAGGTTGGGGACCCAGGATTTAACAATTCCTAACATGGAATTACAAAGTAGTGTAGATACTCAAGCTGCAGGTTAATAGGATCTGCTAAGTAGAGTTATTTTAACCTTGGGTTCACATTGCAGTGTATATACTGAGTTTACATTTTGACCCTGGCTTTACATTGCAGGGAAGGGATGAGACACTTTTGTCCCAGTCACAAGAGGGAGCACACCACAGAAAGGCCTGAATAGCTGCCACGGTGACAGAGTGTAAAGGGCTGCTATGCCATGGCCAGCCCTGAGGGAAACCCAGTCGGTTTTTGAAACTTCTATAGTCTTCTTATCCACTTGCTGCTGAAAGTGAGAGGGTAAACTTCAGTGACTCAAAAGGTGGTCAGAAGCCACATGCTAGTTGATTTCCAGAAAGACAGCTGGAGAAGCCCAAGGCAGGGCTTGGGGCTGCCAGATCGCACTGAACAGAGCTGGTACTGGCTAGAGATGCTCATTGAGACCTGATTTTTTTTTAATGAGGTATTGATTAATTGATGCTGTACTATGCATTCCAAGTGCTATTTCATCTGTGTCATAGCGAGAGAGAGAAAGAGAGAACGAGAGAGAGAGAGTGTATTGTCTGAGATATGATACTTATGGATATAGATACCCAAATCATATTGCCATTTTCTGCTGGCATATGGCATTATGAATTTGTCAACATTTCTCCCAGTTGTAGCTACCTTTTTCATAGCATTACTGCTTTTCAGATTTATGGGTTGTTTTTTTTTAAAGGAGACAGATGGCAAACAGAGAAAAATATATACATATAATATAGGTTTATCTGTATGTTCAGTGCAGTTCTTATTTCAATCACTGTATAATCCGCAAATGTTCTTTTACCCACACTCTGATTTCTGGAGCTATATATAGTTAGGCCACTGTTTGGATTAAGAAAAAAATAAGTTCTTGACATCAAACTTTGGCTGTTTTCAGAAGACATTAATTTTTCATATTAACATGTGTTGGCTACTTTTTGGTGGGCCGTTTATTCTTAATCTGGTAAATTAGGGATAGTGTTTAATTGTCACAAATACAAAAAACCTTTAAAACAGCATCTATGGGGAATGAAAATTACTTTGGTCTGATCTCTTGGACTTACTATATTGTCTTGGGTTATTAGTGTAATAACATTTCCAAATGACCACTGATAATTTTATGGCCAAGGTAGTATGGTCGATGTCCAGGGTCTGCAGTTCCAGCCCTCAAGCAAGGCAGACATGCTCAGAGTCAGCGGCCTTCCAGCCCTTGGGCAGAATGAGGGAAACACCCAGAGTCAGCAGCCTCCAGCCCTCAGGCAGGGCGAGGCGGTAGCCTCAACACTGAGGCAGGAGGGACACACACTCTGGGACCAAAGATGGGAAGGAGAGGGACACAGGCCCACTCACACCATTGTGTCCTAACTGAGGTCCCTATCCAGGGGCAGAGCTGTCTGTCACTGGGTCAGTGGGGCTTCAGCTGAAACATTCTGACTGCAACTTGGCTGGGCCCTCATCTGCTGTCCCTGGGCTACTTCCTTCCTTACCCCTGCCCAGCTACCTGGGTCCCATGAGCTTCCTCATAAACATCACTGTCCATCAGCAGCAGGTCCAGCAGCCTCTCAGGCCTATGAGCTAATGATAGCTCCTCATGGTCAGAGGGGCTGTTTGCAGATGGCCCCTCTCTCAGGCCCTCTGGGTCCTCAGCAGAGGGCAGTTCCTCCAGATCACAGGAGCCGTCTACCACAGGCTCCTCTCTCTATTCCTCTAGTTTCTCCACTAGTGGTAGCTCCTCCAAGTCCTCCCTGGAGGGAAATATGGGTAAGGCCCTGCCTCCTGGTCGCCTTGGGGCTCATCTACAATCCCCGGAGGAGGGTTAGGGCATTCCAAATGTGGGAGCTCTCATGGCTGATCCATCCATCTCCAGGGAGGTTCCCCTAATGGGTTTCCTGTCTGGTATTTATACTGTCCCCTATCCCTTTGTCTCTGCCTTTTTGTTTCCTGGCTTGGTCCCGTGCAGGTGATTCCTCTGTCCAGCAGGGGGAGCACGAGAGCTCTCCAATGCTCTGCTCTGGGTGGCTGCCTCACCCTGATACACCAGATTTAGAAACATGTTTACAGTGGTGCAAGTTTATATATATATAAAGGTGACTGGATAGCGTAGTGGTTAAGAGCACTGTAGTAGTTAAGAGCAACACCCTTTGATACAGGAGACTGGGGTTCAAATCCCAGTGGGTACCTATCTAGTTTCCCAGTAGGGGGCCTTGGGCAAAAGATCCCCTAACGCCTCACTTGCCTACCTCGAATATGAGAGTGACACGAACTAGGAGAGTCATGCCAGCTCGGACGTCGCCTGGATTAACAAGGTCCATGCCAGATGTTGGGGAACCAGGACAATCTGACGATAAGTGGGCTACTGGAACAAACCATACATGGACAAGACAAGAGAACCTGGAATTGATGGAATGCTACTACAACAGTAGACCTAATGAGAGGGGATATATGAAACGTATGAGGGAACTATGGATGGACAAAAGACCTACATCCACACTAACTGAGAAACAGCTAGTTACTCAACGCTTCAACATAGTAAAGAGGCAGCTGCTCTCACAACTTGAGATAGACCAACTGCACGTTACCTCCCACACTCAAGAAGAAGCCCCAGAAGAACAACTAGATGTGTAGCCACCACCTGATGCTGGAACTTCACTGCCACCCCCTCCATTACAGAGCACAGCAGCTGATATGAGGCACAAGATCATGGATAAACTAGCTACAGTCAACCCTCGAGACCAATTACCAAGGCTTGTTGGAGAAGTACCATCAGATAGTATGCTAGAAGATGCCAATAGAGCCCTAATGACAATTCCTACTACCACCATAACTCAAACCAATTAACTGATATACGCTACAGCCTCTGTAATCCTGGAGATGCTTGGCTACACGATCAAGAAGAACAGCAGTACATACCCCCCCTGGAAAATGAGGTTGGAGAATAAGATCAAGGCAACTCGGAGAGAAGTTAGTCAGCTGGTGGAACTACAGAAAGGTGTAGAGATTAAGGATAAGACTAGGCTACTGAAAAAATACAAGGGCCTGACTCCATCTGAAGCCCTAGAGACTGCTAAACAAAGGCTCGCAGCACTGGCTACCAGGCTAAGGAGATACACTAGAGCAGCAGAGGCCAAAAAGATAAATGCCCTGTTCTCCAAAGAACCATCCAAGGTGTACTCCCAACTGCAGTGCAACAACACAATAACAGCAGAGTCAGCAACAGCAGAAACTGAACAGTACTGGAAGAACATATGGGAGAGAGAGAAGACTCATAACACCAGTGCAAAGTGGCTGCAGGACCTGAGAAGAGACCACAGCAATCTCCCAGAACAGGAACCAGTCACCATCACAGTAGCAGACATCCAACAGCGGGTCAAGAACATGAAGAGCTGGACAGCACCTGGCCCGGACATGATCCACACCTACTGGCTAAAGAAACTAACAGCAGTGCATGAACGCCTAGCAGCACAGATGAACCAGCTGCTAGCAGCAGGCTCCCATCCAGACTGGCTAACACAAGGAAGGACAGTTCTGATCATGAAAGACCCCCGCAAGGGAACAGCACCATCCAACTACCGGCCAATAACCTGCCTCCCCACAACATGGAAAGTCCTATCAGGCATCATAGCCGCCAAGCTACAGGACCACATGGGCCAGTACATGAGCACAGCTCAGAAGGGCATTGGGAACAACACCAGAGGCTCAAAACACCAGCTGCTCATAGATAGAGCAGTCGCCCAAGACTCAAGGTCTAGACAGACCAATCTGTGCACAGCCTGGATTGACTACAGGAAAGCCTATGACTCAATGCCACACACATGGATCTGTGAACGTCTAGCTCTATACAAAGTCAACAGGACACTAAGGACCTTCCTCAAGAACTCAATGGGACTGTGGAAGACAACACTGGAAGTCAACTCAAGACAGCTTGCACAAGTGGCCATCAAGTGCGGCATATACCAAGGTGATGCGCTGTCCCCGCTGCTGTTCTGCATTGGCTTGAGCCCCCTCAGCCAGATAATCACAAGGACTGGATACAGATACAAGTTCAAGAGTGGAACTACCATTAGCCACCTCCTCTACATGGATGACATCAAGCTGTATGCTAAGAATGAGCAAGACATCGACTCGCTAATCCACCTGACACGGATCTACAGTGAGGATATTGGGATGTCATTCGGACTGGAGAAGTGTGGCCGGATGGTACTAAAGAGAGGGAAGGTAGTGAAGACTGATGGGGTGGAACTACCAGCAGGCCACATTGCAGACATACAGACCAGCTACAAGTACCTTGGCACCCACAGTCACATGGGAACCACGATGAGGAGGCAAGGAAGACAGCAACATCCAAGTACCACCAAAGGATAAGACAGGTCCTGAAGAGCCAGCTCAATGGGAAGAACAAGATCCACGCCATCAACAGGTACGCCCTGCCAGTCATCAGATACCTGGCCGGTATAGTGAGCTGGCCAAAGGAGGACATGGAGGCTGCCGATGTGAAGACCCGGAAGCTCCTCACAATGTACGGAGGTTTCCACCCCAAGTCCAGCACCCAGAGACTGTACGCCAGCCAGAAGGAAGGTGGGCGGGGTTTGGTGAGTGTCAAAGCCACTGTCCTGGATGAAACCCAGAGCATCCAGGAGTACATCAGTAAGATGGCACCCAAAGATGAGCTGCTGAGAGAATGCCGGAGGCAGCAGCAGACATGGGAGGAAGATCAAGCAGAAGAAGTGCCATGGCAAGACAAGACCATGCATGGAGTGTACCATCGACAGATAGCTGAGGTGGCTGACATTGGGAAATCCTACCAGTGGCTGGAAAAAGGTGGACTAAAAGACAGCACTAAGGCACTGATCATAGCAGCACAAGAACAGGCACTGAGCACCAGATCCATTGAAGCAGGGGTCTACCACACTAGACAGGACCCAAGGTGCAGACTGTGCAGAGAGGCCTCAGAGACAGTCCAACACATAGTGGCAGGATGTAAGATGCAGGCAGGAACAGCATACACTGAACGGCATAACCAAGTAACTGGCATTGTGTACAGGAACATCTGCACAGTGTATGGGCTAGACCCTCCCAAGACCAGATGGGAGATCCCACAGAAGGTCGTGGAGAATAACAGGGCTAAGATTCTGTGGGACTTCCAGATCCAGACAGACAGGCAGGTACTGGCCAATCAACCAGACATCGTGGGAATAGACAAGGACCAGAAGACAGCGGTGGTGATAGATGTAGCAGTGCCAAGTGACAGCAACATCAGGAAGAAGGAGTATGAGAAGCTGGAGAAGTACCAGGGCCTGAAAGAAGAACTAGAGCGGATGTGGAAAGTGAAGGCCAAAGTGGTCCCGGTGGTGGTAGGAGCACTCGGGGCTGTGACTCCTAAGCTGGGAGAGTGGCTCCAACAGATCCCAGGAACAACATCAGAGCTCTCTGTCCAGAAGAGTGCAGTGCTAGGAACAGCTAAGACACTGTGCAGAACCCTCAAACTCCCAGGCCTCTGGTAGAGGACCCGAGGTTGAGGATGACACATACCACCCATAGGGGGTGAGAGAGGAATTTTTATATAATATATATATATAATATTTTCAACTCTCATACCCCCTTATGACTACTTAGACTCAGTGGCGTGTTGAGGAATCTAAACAATGAGGCACTAAAAGGCCACGTATATTAAATATTGGTAGCCTACTTAAAAAATATATGTTCTTACATACTCTTCTTAGTTATTGTTCTTGTTATATTCCTTTCTTTTGGCCCTTAGCATGAGAGTTACAATAGCTTATTCCTTCCAGTCACATTCAGACTCAGTGGTTCAAATTCTAAGGTGAAACATATTAGTATATCAGTGAGAATCTAAGAGGTACACAGGGAGTTGTCATGCATTTATACATAGTGGAGAAAGAAGCAGGGGTGGACAAAATCGGCTCACAGGTAGGCACTAGCAGTTCTACTTTTGGTTGCCAGAGGGTGCTCCTCCATTGCATTTGCACAGTGGAGCTAGATGACAGGCTGCTAAAACTGGTCACCATGGCAACCAGAAATCTATTATTTGTGGAGGTTTGCTGTAAAGCTCTTCAACAGAGACTTTGCCAAGATGTAAACTCATCTTTGGTTTTAGCGCAAAATGTATAATAGGGTTCCCAAATAAGCTCTATATGTATAAACAAATGCTTTATATAACTCTGAAAAGCTGGGGACCATTTTTATTTGCTGTGTTTGTTCGTCTTTCTTACTGGTTGTGAAACAAAGGACCTTAAAATCATGTTGTGACCACTCTTGCTCTTCTTCTAATTCCAATATGGTTTCAGTGACCGTTATTTAAAGAAAAAGCTGCAGCTAGTACCAAATGCCAAAGGGAAGTTCTCATTCCTAACTGTGAAATGGTTTTGAGCCCTAATCTTCAGAGCTGTCAGTTTATAAGATATTTTGTGACAACTCAAGTGAGATTTGAAGTCTTTGGGGAGGGTGGGGAAGTAAGAGTGTAATCAGAGTATGGTCTAGTATCTCTCTCAGCCTTCCACAGCTATAAACTCTTGGTCATCACTAACAATTTCAAGACCAAGAAGCTTTTTCAGGTACTTATGAACAGAAAGCATGAATATATCTGTCATGTAGGCTGCAGATTTTAACTCCCATTATAATTCTTCCACTGGATCTGTATGACTCCATGGATTTAAATGAAGGAGAGGTAGGACACCCATAGATATACTGGAAGAGGGTTGCAGAGAGCAAGATAATTTTCATATAATATGTTCTGAAAGCCTGGTAGTTCCTATTATTGCATCCATTCTTGCAGAAGATTTCACTTTTGTCAGGAGAGGAATCTGTTAAAGGAGCATTGCCAGGTGAAACGTGATCCAAAATCTAAATTTTGTTAAGACATCTGTTACAAAATAGAACAGATATGTTTCCATGGAAAAAAATAAACAAATACATACAGCATAGGAAACATGCATTTAAAATGTATTCATTGAAACTAATTCATGAGCCCCTGAAAGTAAAGTTGAAACTTAGATGACTTTAAAAAAAAAAGTTCTAGCTTTTGAATTTTTTTCCAGCTTTTAGTGTGAAAATAAATAAGATTTTTTTTACAGTGTATTCATTTTAATAATCTGTTGTGTTAGTATGGTCACATGTAGTTGATAAACAAGGACAACTCAAAACTGATTTTTGGCTTAGATTAATCCAGTGGTGGCCAAACTTACGGAACTCGAGAGCCACACAAGTTGATTATTAAACCTTCAAGAGCCGCACTGAGGCATATAGCCATATACTTTTACCTACTAAAAAGATTTGCTGACTTTCTTCCTTGAGCCACACTTTTTCATTCGTGAGCCACATGTAGCTCCCAAGCCATAGTTTGGCCACACCTGAATTAATCTATTTAACAGAAATTATTTCCTTTTCTTTATCCATCAGTAAAACTTTCCTAGCATGTCCTTTTCCTTCACTCTATATAAACAGATCAGTAGGTGGAACTGAAATCAACTTTGTTCCCAATTGAAGCACCCCCTTTTCACCTTCTTCAACTGAAGAAACAGATCTTGCTGTTGATTTGTACACCTGTACTCCATATTAAAGCTTTTTTCTGCATACACAGTTCAGATGCTTCTAACATATCCTGGTCTACCTCACTCTCGTGTGCTCAGGGGTGAGGTAAGCTATGGCTCTCATTACATATTACAGCTTTAATGGTTCCCACTGAGCTTGCTGGTTTGTTATGAAGAAAAAGTTCTTTCCCAAATCCAAAATCGACCTGTCAGCTGAACACCAAAGCATGCCACACACACCAAATGCATTGCCACTTGAGCAGACAGAAAAACATTCAGGGAAGAGAAGTGAACAAAGCTCTTTCACTTTCTGTCTCTGGATGGGAATTTATGAAGTGGGAAGAGAGCAGGCGGCACCTTCAACTCCTAGGGTATGTGAACACTTGCAAGTTAATTCAAATTAAGGAGGCTTAATTCAAACTAACTTAGTATCTGTCTTCACTAGGCTTTCATTAGTTCAAATTAAGAATCCCTTAATTCAAATTAATGAAAGCTCAGATCAAACTAGTTTGACCCACCGGTTAGTTCAAACTAAGCCCTTAGTTTGATCATTAGTTCGAATGAAGGACAATGTAAACAAGGGTTAATCCTTAGCTTGAACTAAAGGCAGTTAGTTCGAATTAACAGTGTACTGATTCAAACTAACGCTTAGTTTAGTTTGAACTAACTTCAAACTCATTAGTTCAAATTAACAAGTTCAGACTAACTTTTCCTAGCGTAGACATAGCCCTAGTGAAGACAATGGGAAGTACAGGTGCTCAGAGCCTCTCAAATTATGACAATCACTTTTACCTTGATATTGTTCCCATCCATTCTGATCTAGTCCTTTCAAAAGATGGCTTTACTATACTTTATCAGGCCTTTCTTGCTATGATTTTCAAGCTCTTTACAGACTGCTTTTTAAAAAGGATGTTCAGATTGTTGGACCAGATTGTTTGATCATATATGCAGTTTGTGGTAGACAACAAAAGAATAAATTAATCTTTCAGTAAACATCTTGCTAGGGCTCCTTGTGATGAGTAAGGAGAAAGATAAATATCAATTAGTAGATTCAATGAGCAATGTTGAGACGATATTTAATGATTTTTTTTTAAGTTACTCACACTTTTTAATAGACCCTCACACCACATACCTGTGTATGATGTTCTCTAAATACTACAGAAGAGGAAAAGCAATGAGAAATAGATACGTCCTTGTCAACGTCTCTTAAACATGAACTGAATTAACTATTTCTAAAAGAAGTGGGTTAAATTATTCTCCATACTCTTTTAGGCCTTGGACTTTTCTGAGATTACAATCAATATATGTCATAATTAGTTCCAGCTTTCCGAAGGTTTTCTGACATTCTAAGCATACTATATTCACCGGGTCACCCTTGTCCATATGCTTGTTAACTTTCTGAAAGAATTCTAGTAGATTGGTGAGGTATGATTTCCCTTTACAAAAGCTATTGGCTCTTCCCCAACCTTTAAGAATGGAGATTCTACCAGCAACCTTGGTAAACCCATTCTGTTTCTTCGCCAGCCTCCTAAGGAGAAAGCTTTTCCTGATATCCAACCTAGACCTCGCACACTACAATTTAAGACCATTTCTCCTACCTGTCTCATCTACTACCACTGAGACAAAACTGGAACCCACTTTGAGGTAGTTAAAGATTGCTACCAAATCCCCTCTCATTTTTCTCTTCCTCAGACTGAACAAAACCTAGTTTCCTCACCTTCTCCCCATAAGTAATGTACTACAGCCCCCCTAATCATTTTTGTTGCCTTCCACTGGATTGTCTCCAGTTTGTCCACATCCTTTCTGTAGTGGGGCCAAAAACTGGACACAATACTCCAAATGTGGCCTCGCCAGTGCTGAACAGGGGGAATAATCACTTCTCTTGGCCTGCTAGCAGTGTTCCTACTAATGCAGCTCCATGTGTCTTTCTGGGAACAAGAGCACTGTTGACTCATGTCCAGCTTCTTGTCGAGTGTAACCCCACAGGTCTTTTTCTGCAGAACTGCTACCTAGTCAGTTGGTCCCTGGTCTGTAGCAGTACATGATGTTCTTTCACTCTCAGTGCAGGACACTGCACTTATCTTGGTTGAACCTAGTCAGATTTCTTTGTGTCAAGTCCTTGCATTAGTCTAAGTTATTCTGTATTGTGTCCTTATTCTTTAAGGTATCTTCCCCCCCCCCCAGCTTCGTGTCATCTGAAAAGTTGCTGAGACTGCAGTCCACCTCATCCTCCAGATTATTAATGAAGATGTTGAAGAAAATCAGCCTCAACACTTACCCCTGGGGCTCCCTGCTTGTTACCAGTTGTCAACAAGACATCCGACCATTGATCGCTACTCACTGAACCCAGTGATCTAGCCAGCTTTCTGTCCATTTTATAGTCCCTTCATCCAACCCATGCTGCTTTAAGTTTCTGATAAAAATACCGTATGAGAGCATGCCAAATCTTTTCTAAAATCAAGTTCCATCAACGGCCACAACTATTGGTAGAACACACAGGACTCCTTGTGTGTTTTGCCGAAGCAAACTAACACAGCTACCCCTTTGGAACTTGTCAACTATTGTTAAAGTGGTAGAACATTTTGAAGAGAAAAACAATTATCATACATGAATAAAATGATCATCTAAACATTCAGCCCGTTATGTATGCAGTTTCTTCTTTCTCTAGGTGATCTTCTCTCATTCTTGTTTATAAGCTATCTACCCCTATGGCTTAGTCTTCCTTTTGGTCTTCAATCTCTTCTATATCTGTTGTTTTTTGTTAGCTCCTGTCAATGTTTTCTGTTGTTGAAAAGTCTACCATTTCTTACTACAGGATGAAAGAACATCATCTATCCATTTTGTCTTTTTCCTGTCTCATAAATATGTTCTCTTCCCTTTATTTTCAGTTTTGTCTATTTGTTTTCCCTCTGTCCAGGGTTATATTAACATGCTTTTATTTTTTTCCCACTTTGGTATTTTTTTCCCCAAGTGCTTTCCCCTCCCAGTTCTTTACATTGGGTGCCCGATTGGATAGTTACTTTATATGAGATGGTAGGCCAGAATAACTAATTGGGTCTAAATCTGAGGTTTCCCTAAATTCAAGTATATTTGGATTATGACCTTTTTTTTATAGCTAATGAGAACTTCAAACCTTAGGGCATATAGTTATGTAGAAAAAAATTCTGTCTGTTATTTAAATCATGTGCATAACTAGGGTAAAAGAAGTCAGTGATCTGGAAATTTTCTTCCCCATGCTTTCTTAAAATAAAATATTAATTTAAACAGTCTACTGTTACAATAGCAACTGAATAAGATGCACCATTGGGAAGTTTCCCTTTTCATTATTTTACCTGTGGACTGTGCATTAATACAGACACCAAATATAATTGTCAGTCTTTGGTCTGCTTTTGTCCTCCTGCTACAGCACCAGTCGGCAGCTCCTTCCTGTTTCAAATATGCAGAATATCATTACATGTTTAATCAGTGTAAAACTCTAAAGCCTGAGCTAAAACAGTGGTTTCACAATAATGATAGAACTCCACACATTTTAAAATTCATTTCACATGCTCCTCTACCATCAGGTGTTGAGAAATGGTTGATTGCAATTTCTTAAAGTTCTGAGAACCAGTCTTAGCTTGTTTGTGATCAAATAGACTTAAGACATAATGTTTTATAACAGGCAATGCTGTATGATTAAACACACTGAATTTTAACGTGTAAATACTTGACAGAAATAAATGCTGTGATCAACAGGGAGAGATAGTATGTGATGATTTTCTAGGTGTGAAAAATCTTCCTTTTGTAAGATATTTGTGTCTTATTTTTGTAAAAAATCAATTTCATCTGTCACCAGTCTGAGGCTATAAAGCAGTCATCAAATTCTCAATTTCATTTTGTAAAGAAACATGTCTTTCAAAAACTTCAGTTTTGTGTTTCAGTAGAGGGTCTGTGTAAACATTTCCTGCATATAACCCTACAGACCACTAGCTTTCTCTGCTGAAAAGTATTCAGAGCCTTTGCTATAATTCTCACCCATCTATTGGGTAGGTATTTTGAGTTCCTGGCACAACAGAGTTCTCTTAAGTTACAGTTGTTTGTGAAAGCTAAAGAGTGATTCATTGCTTCTTAGTTGTATTCTGAAAGAAACAGCATGAATTTTTCAAATCTTCTGAGATTGTGTGATTCTTTTGTACACTTATGTTTGAAGGTATTCATTTGAGAGTGATTCTTAGGGTAGGTGGGGGAGGTCCTGCATGGTATGGAGACCATCTGCAGGTGTTCCACTCTCCTGCTATAGCACTCTCTTAAAGAGTTCATCTTTCTGTCTGGTGAGCTTAATCATGGACTGCATTCTGTGTAAATGAAAGTTGACCAAAGTTAGAAATGTGCAAAAAGTTTTTTGTTTTTAGCAGAGTAGCTACTTTGAAGAGATTTGCTATGCTTACAGCTCAGTCTCCTCTTGCAATTTGCCATTGTGAATATCTTTTTGTTTTGTTAAATGTGTATGTAGATAAGAAATTGAGTTTTAAATTTTGAACTGTAGTGTTTTAATTCTTTTGGAGCTGGTCACGGATTTATATTCTTGATTGTTGGCTGTCATGCTTGATTTATTGTGGTCTGTTCCTGAAGCTTGCTTGCAATGTGCAGAGAATCCTTCTGAAGTTAATCAAACTAAACAAATAAGAAAGAGAAGAATAAACCAATTTTATGTGTTTATTCTGCAGTTTCTCAAGAATCATTTTCTGTTTAACTGAAACAGTTAGAGGAGCATCCAGATCAAGCATTTTACCTTTGGAAAAACCCTATATAATGTTGTGATTGAATTTGATTGAATTATTGCTTCTGTTTAGTAGAGCAAACAAGGAGTCCTGTGGCACTTACAGACTAACAGATTTATTTATCACATGCGCTTTCATGGGAGAAAATCCCACTTCGTCAGGTGCTTTTAAGAGAGAAAAAAAATAAACAAACGGGCACAAATCTGACATCAGAAACCACAGTATTCTAAAACCAGTGGGTCAGCATTTCAATCTTCCTGATCACTCCATTGACGATTTACTAATTGTGGTGCTCAGGCAGATGAATACCAGCTCAAGGCTTCAAAGAGAAGCTGGCAAGATCAAATTTGTTTACAAATTTGATTGCATTGCTTCAGGGCTTAATGAAGACTTTGGATTTTTCTCTCAGTACCAGAGTTGATTTGACCTCACCTTCCTCTATATCAGGGGTCTCAAACATGCAGCCTGCGGGCCTCATGCGGCCCCTAAAGCTATTTCCTGCGGCTTGCAGTGGCACAATCATTACTGATATTTGCAATATCATCGTATGGAAAGGTTTCAGTGGTGTGGCCCTCCAACTACCATACTAATCCTCATGCGGCCCCCTACTAGTCCTCATGCTGCCCTTGTGGTGATTTGAGTTTGAGACACCTGCTCTATATGCTGGCCCCCAGTCTTTGAATTTTTACAACTGCTTTGATTTGCTGTTTCAATATGACCTGTTCCAATGACTTACACTTCCCTGCATTTATTTCCTCCCATTCTGTAAATTCCTCCATCTTCAAAGTATCTGACAAAGTGGGATTTTCTCCCATGAAAGCTCAGGCAATAAATAAATTTGTTAGTCTTTAAGCGCCACAAGATTCCTTGTTTTACTGAACTAGACTAACACGGCTGCCCCTTTGGAACTTGCATTTGTTCAGGTGACTCTTTTTTCTAGAAGCATAAAAAAAAGTGATATAAATAAAAAAAACCCTAGGAATGCATCATACTGTCAGCTTTCTAATGGAAATATTCCTTCAGAAATCAGTGGAGGAGTTCTAAAACGAGCAGCACTCTGTGGCCCCTGGTGAATAGCTTATACTTATATTGTTGAGGACTTGTGGAACTGAGTAAGCCCCATATGGAACAAATAGGATACACTTTGCTCATAAAGATTTTATCTGTTTCCTTTTTGTTTTATTGACATTGCATCAAGCACTCAAGGTCAGTGAACTAGGCTAGGGCTCTATCCGTTACTACACCTTTTTGGCAAATCTATTCCACTCGCAAAAGTACTCTCAATTTTCTTTCAAGTTTCTACTTGACTAAAGATGTCATTGCTCTGTTTTTTTGCCCAGTTCCTAAATAGTCCTGGGGGAGCTGTTTTCACTTTCTGTAGAGCATTTCCACTTTATCTTTGTAACAGGGATTTTGGCATTCATTCTATTTTCCACTCTAATGGGATCAAATATAGAGCTACCTACACCACTATTTCTAGTTTGCTTAATACTTTCAGGTTGTGCATACTCCTAAACCTTAAGATACATGGAACACTGACCTTTGCATGCCAGAAGATTAACTAAACTAGAGAAACAATAAAACTTAGTGAAGCAGGAAATTTCAAATGAGGTGGAAATGATTTTTCAAGCATATGTCAGTTTTGTTAGTGCTTTAATGTTATATTCCTATAATTTTTAGAATTACTTGACAATAGATAACAAATAGTGGGGCAAACCCTAGTCTATATGGGGGAGAGAAAAGAGAGAAAAGGGTTTTAATGAAAATGTTGTACTGCTCCATTTATGAAGGGTATTTGAGGGGTATGTGCTGATTGTTTGAGACATACGAGCAGGAAACTTCAGTTTGCATTCAGTTAAAACCGTCATTCTACCAGGGGCTGCAGTAGCTTGTTGAACAAAATATAGGCACAATTTTGTATTTGGAAATCTGCAATGAGCTGCTTGCATATCTTCACGCGACATCTTAAAGTGTTTGTCCAGGCCTTAGTAATGATGACAATGCGGATAAATTTAATATTACAAGCAATGATTACCTAGCTTTCTCCCCTTTATGTCTTGCATATTGGTACAGATGCTGATGTCTTAAATGCTCTCTTTTGACAGCTATTGTTTTGATATTCTGACTAGCTTACATAGTCAAATATTTTGATTCTTTCATTGCTCATCAAATACAGAAGATCTTAACAGAGGGAAATCCAAATCCAAATTTTTGAAGATGGTGATGACTTCTGCAAATAAATAATTTTCTGCAAGTTTAATTGTGAGGACTAATCTCTAAACTCTTTCTTTGTCTATGGGTTTACCAGGGTATGTCTGGTATGGGGACAAAACAATTGAGGTAGTAATGGCTCCAGACTGAAGTGCTATGCATCTTGTGGACAAAGAAACAGAAATCTGGTGTTAGTTCTTTCACTTCCCTTTTTCATTTGCCAATGACTGAACAGTAGGGAGAGAATTGCCTGTATGTAATAATATCTAATCATTCTTAATTGTTTATTCTTTACTGTTTTAAATGTCATGCTATTATACTGATCTTTACAATTCTTACAGACACAGAAGACTGTCAATTCAAATACTCTTAAATTCTCAATCTGCAGTATACAGTCACAATGCATCAAAATGATGCCATTTGAGTTGCTTTTTCAGTGAACTTTGAATAAGCTATTCCCATTGAGGCATGTTCTCCTTTGTTAGGAAAGGCAAAGTTTCTTTCCTTAGAATCCTTTATCTGTCCCAAAATCCCTTACCCCAAACTTTGCACATTTTCTTGTCTGTATGGGAGTAAGTATAGTCACAGGGAGCCAGCCCTGCTGCTTCTGCAGTATTTAGCAAAATGGGCTGGCAAGTCTTATAGTTTGCTTACTGCTTTGTCTCTTTTCCCTCCTCTCCAAAAGAGCCTCACTTTAATGCTGTGTGTATGCATTAAATACATCAGAGATACTTGTGCATTTAAATCTCATATTTTTCTGTCCAAGAATGCAGTCAAAAATGACTTTCCTCAGTAACAATAATGGGTGACATTTTTAAGTTTCAGTGACCTAACTTAGTTGCCTAAGTGCATAACTAACTAGTAATTCCACAAAAGCTTATCTCTCCATACATTTGTTAGTCCTTAAATGTACCACAAGACTCATTGTTTGGTTTTTTTTTGGTAATTCTAAGCCCTTATGTGCCGCTTTAGGATCTTGTAGTGTGCTGTTTCCGAGGTGTTGCAGTGGAAATTATGGCTGTTCTGAAAATGAGTCCACTAAATCTGTTCTTAGATATTAAAAAATGATATTCAGGACCCTGAATATGGACTTAGCACCTGACCTTAAAGTGGTCATGTTTGAAAATTGAATCCAAGGATAGCGCTTCCAGCTGTTACTGAGATCACAATGGTGCATTGTGTGTCTTGCTGACAAGGTACAACTTTCACATCACTGTTCAGAGAGTTGTGTTAATGCTTACATGTCTTGACATTAAGATGAACTAGAGTTAATAGGCTGTAGAGTATTTCCAGGACAGAATTAAAAAAAAAAAAGAAAAAAAAAAGATGGGGGAGTGGAGAGTTCAGAAATTAATTGAAAATAAATGTCTCAGATTTTAACCTGAAGGCCAGAATTTTGCCTTTTAACTTGAGGGCATTTTCCATATAAAACTTTCAAAGAGGGGGGAAATACAAGGAAAAAGGGATGATGGAGCAATGAGTAGATATAGGGCATGATTAATTGCTTTGTTATGGCTTTTGGGTGAGTCAGTTTTCTTATCAAGCAATCCAGAAAGATAAGTGAAGTGGTAGAAAATGTGGGTATGGTGAAATTGTACTATAGTTCTTACTGAAAACCTGTTTCAACCAAAGTTTTATTTACTGTAAGTTATGTTCTCTGCACATGAAGATTCACCCGTGAAGTCAGGCCTTGTAAGATGCTGAGTACCCTTTAAATGCTGCTGAAGACTCACAGTATGCTTTGTGGGCACTTGGGATCTTTAAAGATGGAGCCCAAGGGACTCTAGCTAACTTGGTATAAGAGCATACTTATGTGTTATGGGAAAAATCCTCCTCCCATACTGAGTCTTGACAGAATCAGACTTGGGAGCTCAGGTGGGGAAGGATTCTTCCCCTGAGATTCCCAGAGTTCCTGTTGC
Organism: Podocnemis expansa; assembly: GCA_007922195.1. Classification (NCBI taxonomy): domain Eukaryota; kingdom Metazoa; phylum Chordata; order Testudines; family Podocnemididae; genus Podocnemis; species Podocnemis expansa. The sequence continues at coordinate 6,007,540 of ML682004.1, forward strand.
TCTGGCACCCCCACTCTGAGTGCAGAGGCCAGTGTAGGAGTGGATCCAATGGTCCTACCCCTGGGCTGTTCCCAAGCTCAGTTGCGTGAATAGGTTTAGAGAGCTCCAAAGGAGCTAGGCTCCAGGATGCATATTGTCTCTTGATTCCTAAATTCTGCTCAGCCCTGTGCAATGGAACCATGCTGGCTTTTAAAGTGTTTTAATGTATCGTTTGACTTTTTGTGCAGACAGTCAAGGTGGAGATTGAGAATTTGAACCTGAAATATTGAAGAATTTTTCATCAGTGTGCATTAACTTATCTAGTGTGCTAAAGTATATACTAGGAATCCAGACAATTCATGTTTTCAGTGTGTATTTCCTTGTTCATGTTTTATTACTGTGCACCCTTGGTTGAAGCACATTTCTTTCCAGTGTGGTCTTTTATTATAATTAGTATTAGTGTTGGCCAATGTTGTCTTTAAAAAAAGTCATTAAAATATTAAAGTAGACCTTGAGCGTCTTTGCATTTGTTGGTATTTTCAGTAGTGGTGTTGAGAATAAAATCAAAAGCACTACGTTGCTACTCTTCCAGGTGCAGGGGGGGAATTATTTCTACTGCAGTGCTTCTAAACAAGACAATTTAGTTTTCTTGCCAATAATTCTTTGTTTTGTGCTGCAGCAGGGAATTAATTCTTTCTGCTGTTGGTTTGTGACCTCAGCTTTTGTGAAGCAGGGGAGATGGTAGCATATCTCTGGTTGGACATTATTAATTAATTATAAATCATACCAAATTTGAATATTTACCTTTTTGTTTTCCTTTTTTTATGACCAGGATAATGCTTATGTTTTTTTTAAGTATTTCTGAAGAATTAGTCTGACTTCCAGAAAATCAGATGTTTCTCTTGAAAATATATTCTCGTTAAATTTAATAGTGAAGCTGTCAATAAATGTAATACTGAAAGTAGTTTAACACACAAAGTGCGTAAAAATGCCTAATTGAAACAGTATGATGATGATGATGCCAAGTGCCGATCTGTCAGAAGACATTATAATACACTTAACACAATTTGCACTCTTAGCTTGTATGCTGTGCCTTCCTTTTTAGTCTTGCATTAAAAAAATTGCTGTTTTCAGATATTGTAGTGAAGTCATTGGCACAACCACATGGTAACAAAGGACTTAAATAGTATTTAGTTTACAAATAGTTATTATTGTTTTTTAAGAAGACTATAACTTTACCACAATACTGAAACTTCAGTGTGATAGCAATACTCTTTTTTAAAAGTTAAAATAGTAAAATAATAATATTTTGAAACCCTGTTTTCTTTAGGAGTGGGAAGAAATAAATCCTAACTTCATTATAAATTATGGTGTCAAATTATAAGCAGGGATCTTTAGTCTAATCTCTGCTTATTGTCTGATACCTAATCCAGCTTCTAGAACAGCGATGTCAAACTCAAGCCCGCAGGCCGGATCAGGGCCCTCAATAATGCTGCCTTGCCCATGGAGTGGCTGCCTGGGCTGTGCCTGGAAGTTGTCTGCAGCAGTGAACTCCAAATAGAGGGTCCCTGCACAGCAACGTGTGCTTCTGACTCACTCACATGATCCAAGTCACAGCAGAGGGGAACAAAGAAAGCCTTACAGCCAATCCTGGTTCAGTTCTGTTGCGGTCTGCCAATCAATCAGAATCTCAGTTACAGCAAGCTACACCAGCTCGAGAGAGCCAACGCACTGCCCCCCACCCCAACTGTTCACTGTCAGTCAGTCAGCATGTTGATTTGACTGACAGCACATCGCATGAATCACAAACAAAAAATAAAAAAGTGGCTGGGGCCCACATGGGAACAAGCCAGTCAAAGGTCAGCTGGGACTGAGCCAATCAAAGGCTAGCATTCTGAATGACTGATAGTGGGTGGGCTGGGAGAGAAGCGGGGAAGAGGCAGGAGCCCAGCATGGCTCCCTGTGACTAAGACTGATTATTTTTGCTTGCCACCAGGAGGTAGGGGAAGGGGGGGAGGTCTAGGAGCCAGTGTTGGGAAGGGGAGCCCACAGGGCAAGGGAAAGGAAAGGAGTCAGAGAGCTTGCAGGTTTGGGAAGGGGAAAGGGGAACCCACGCAACTCTGAACATGGTAGGGGAAAGCGTTGGGAAACCTGTGTGGCCACATGGCCTGCGACAGGTGTCCTGCCTTCCAATGTGGCCCCCCACATTGAATGAGTTTGACACCCCTCTTCTAGAACTAACTTCCATAGTGTCACTCGTAAATCATTCTAATAGTTCAGGCTGAAATTCATCTCTATGTACCACTTAAGCCCTATTTGAGGATTTAACTAGGATTGAAATAGTTCATAGGTCTTTTGATGTTCCTCTGCACATGAGGTGAAGGGTGAATTTCATCCACCTCGCTCCATTAACCTAATATAATAGTGGCATGCCTTTTACTTACCTCTGCTCAGATTCCCAACCAACCTGTATCAGTGCAACTCTTACACATGTGCATCCTAGCAACTCTACACCTTTTGTGCACTTTAAGGCCCTCTGGAACCTTTCTTCAGGACGTTTTCTCTTGCAAAGTGCAAAAGGTTAAGGCAGGAACTCTTGCCCATCCCTGTTCAATACCTCCTTTGGCTAGCAAAGTCTACTGCAGCTCATTGCTCAGCTGCAAGTGTCCCTGCTGATTTAGAGCAATATATTTGACTAGACTTTTCACTAAACAGCTGTGTTAACTAAGTATGTATGTGCAATAAAACCTTCCTTAAGGACACACTTTATGAAATTAACCAAAGAAAACAGAAGTACTGCACAGTCTCAGTACATTTTTAAAGAAGATTTACTCATTAAGTCAAGCTCCTTTTTCTCTCCAAATCAAAGCTAACTCCTGTTCTTCAATATTGGCTATGTCCATGCTAAATTTTACATATCAGTCCTACAGTCCTCTCAACTGTAGGGTTGTTCAAAAACAGATTTGCAAGGATCATTTTTTTAAAATGGGCAGAGTGGACTTTTTTCCACTCTTCCATCACTTAGACTTTTCAAAAGAATTCTCTTTCATGCAGCAACCAGTCTAGGCCTCTCAGTAGACATGGGTATTTCCTGTTCCAAGTACAGTGGGGATCAGTTAACGCATGGGTGTTGGGAGACAAGCTGCCTCAACCACATGTAAAATGGACCACATGTAAACGGGACCATGGCAGAGGCATCACTAGGGCCTGGGACACGGGGCTCATGCCCCGAATCCCAGCGCCAGTGCCCTGAGTCCTGGCATGGCCCCTGCCTCTCCTGGTCTCTGGGGCCTGGCCGTCTGCAGTGGCAGCAACCGCTTCCAGCCCCATCCTTGGCTGGGCCAGCCGCGGCTGCCATTCCCCACCCTGTGCCTGGCAGAGGATCTGGGGCCAGGCTGGCGGCAGCAGGTGCCTGGGGCCAGGTTGGGCCACAGTGCATAATGAGGGCCGGGGGCGTGGCCCACAGCCAGGGAGTGGGGCCTGGGCCGGTGCAGCAATGCTCCAGGACCAAGGTGAAATGTCTTTCCATTTTTAGGCCAACTTCCAGTTTTAAATACCATGCATTAATGAGTCCCACTTGTTAAATTGGTAGCTTTGGGGGGCATGATGCTAGCGCACATTAACCGAATTCGTGGGTAAACCAATTGCGGGTAAACCGATCCTCACTGTACAGGTAACATCTGATATACACTGATTCAGTGTGTCATATCATAGTTATTTCCTGCTTTAATTATCATTTGAGCTATGAGGCAATGAGATTTACCTATGTAAACTTGATTAATCTTCCCAGCTGTGTGGTAAACTTCCTTTTATTTTTTATCATACCTACCTAGTTTAGAGAATACTGCAATAATAATTGCTAACAATTAAAAAGTATAGGACAAGAGGTTAAAATTCATCTGTAAACTGAAACCCTTAGACATATACAGCGGGGACCCGTTAACGCGTGGGCGTCGGGGGACAAGCCCCAGTGACCATGGGTAAAAGGGACCAAGGCTCCCCCAAGTTCTGCGCATGTGCACACAGCAGACACCACTCCCCCCGCACAAATCAGTGCTGGCAGCACAGAGCTAGCACCAAGGGACCCTATGCAGCCCGAAGACACAATCTTCGGGCTGGCAGGGAGCAATGGCAATCTGGATGCATCTCCAGCTGCTTCTGGACGAGCTGGGAAGCTTCTGTAGCGGGGCCATCTGTATCTGCTCCCCATTCCCCCGCAGCTTGCCAGTGTGGCGGAAGCTCCTCCACTTGTCCTGGCAGCTGGGGTCGGATCCAGATTCCCCTGGCCTGCCAGCGATGGCGCAAAGCTTCTGCTATCACTGGCAGGCTGCAGTGATACGGATTCGTCCCCATCTGCCGCCAGACAAGTGGAGGAGCTTCCACCGCACCGGCAAGCCGTGGGGGCGGGGGGGCGGGTCCAGATGGCCCCCGTGACAGAAGCTTCCCAGCTTGTCCAGAAGCAGCTGGGGACACATCCGGATCCCTGCTGCTCCCTGCCAGCCTGAAGACTCTGTCCAAGGCACCTGAAAAGAAAAAGGCAGCACTGGTAAGACTCGCTCCGTGTGTTTCCTGCCCCGGCCAACTTCCGCTTGTAGGCAGCACGCGTTACTGAGTCCCGCGCGTTAACTTGCTGCCTTTGGGGGACGTGACCGGAGCGCGCGTTAAATGGATCCGCACGCTAACCAGTTGCGTGTTAACGGGTCCCCACAATTTCAATTGGTGATAAATCTCCACAATAAGCTTTCTATACAGAAATTCATCCCAGGTTCTGGCTGTATTATTAGCCTTATGAAAGATAATTTATGCACTTTTAACAAAATAAACTACTTAATAGTAATAATTTGCACAACTCCCATTTGAGATTATCAAAGTCCTTTACAAATATTAATGGATTTTAGCTTCACAACACCCCTATGAGATATTTATGCTAAAAACAAATCTTTTCCTTTAGGAAAATAAAAGAGAGAAATGATTATAAATTTTCATTTTCTTACAAATATTCAATATTTTTAGCTAGCAATTAAAATATAAATTAGGTGTCATGGAACATCTGCTCTCAAAACATTTAGAGGAATACATGATGCTTTCTAAGACTATATGACAGCAGGCCTACATTTTCCAAGCCTGCCTGAAATTCAGTTGACAGCTATGGTAATGTCAGCAGTTTTAAGTTCATATCCATAGTTCTCCTTTCAGTAGTATTGGTGCAGCAAGAATGAAGAGGCAAGGGGGAGCCACTCAGGACTAAGAAAATAAAATCACCCTGTTGAGGAATTCTACAGTCAATTGCTTGAACATATTTTAGTTCATTGTGGAATGTATTCAAGAGAGCAAATAACCAATATGAGCAAATAACCAATGAGCTCTAAACCAATAATAATACAATACAAGACAAAGATTCAGTACAATATCAGGAAGCCATCTCATACATCTCTTATACCTTTTGAGCCATCTCTTCATACAAACATATGCCATCTGAGATTAGATTTAGCCAGTCAACTTTCTACATTGTTTTTGTGGTACCATGGTGAATCCCTTGTCTCTGTTCTAAGCTCATGTTCCAGGTATCAAAGGGCATGTAGGCACCGCCTAGGTTGGTACTGTGCTATGACAGTCATAAGTCTTGTCCTCTTCCTTTGGTGCATTTCAGTACAGGCCTGTGGGAATAACTCCCTACTTATTGCTATGGTAAGATACTCATGTATTCTGACCTTGACACTTCTGCTAGCTAATTAAGCCAAAGTTTACTTCAGCTAATGCAAGGTGCTATGGGATACTTGGTACTGTGGGGAGACTACAACACACTTACACCTGGTCAACACTGTTGCTGGGGGTCAAGGGGAGATAAATAAGCTACATAATATAGCTTGTGTATTTCCCTTTGATGTGCTTACATTGCCATAGCATCTTCAAAGTGCCACGTCAATGGAAAATGCCCTATTGACCCAGCCTTACTCCCTTTATGGTGGTGGTGGGGGGGGAGGGTGTGGATTACTGGCATTAACCAAAGAGTGCATTTGGGATTGATTGAGCGGGTCTCTACGACCTGGACTATTGATCCTGCAGCATTGATTACTATGAAGGCAGCAGTGAAACACTCCTTCAGTTAAAATACCTTCAGAACATTATATTAATAATATGATTAACCTCCGTATTTAGCTAATAGCTGCCAATTCTGCAAACATATAGGCACATATTTAAGTTTATGCACATGAATAGTCCCACAGAAATGAGTCAGTTGGATTAGCAGCCTAAGTATCATAGAATCATAGAATCATAGGGTTGGAAGGGACCCCACGAGGTCATCTAGTCCAACCCCCTGCCAAAAAAAGCAGGACCACTCCCATTAGATCATCCTAGTCAGGGTTTTGTCCAGCTGGGCCTTGAACACCTCCAAAGATGGAGATTCCACCACCTCCCTAGGCAGCTTATTCCAATGCTTCACCACTCGCCTAGTAAGGAAGTTTCTCCTAATATCCAGCCTGGACC
>ML682004.1:6019007-6032139 GCA_007922195.1 Podocnemis expansa
CTGATAAATTCTTCTCTATTTGTGAGCAGCAGATCGAGAGGTGCAAGTACTGAAAGTCACTTTTGCAAATAGACTTGTGCCCCTAAGCCAAGTAAGTGTTTTTGAAAATTTTACCTACAATCTGTCGTCATTAAAACATTCCATTCATACATTTATGTAAGAGTCCTGTGTTGGAATTTCACCATGTGGGTTTGGATCAGTAAAGTAAAAGTAGCCCCAATTCACTAACACAGTTGTGGTTGTGATAGGTTCAAAACACCAGGGTACTCTTATATTTTCCTAAATGTTATATTTTAGTAGACTATAGTTTTGGTTTTCTTTTTGCTAACGGATATTGTTCAACTAAAGAAAAGAGATTAAAGTGTTTCCAGGAACTAGAACTCCTTAAACTCTCTGCTAATATTTGTAGCTGTAGAATCACATTTTCCTATTGATTTTTTTTTCTCAACTATTGCTATGGGAAACAGGTACATAAATTACAGGGGAACTGACTGACTAAGAAGACGTTGATCCAACAAACTGGCTACAGAAGAAGCAAAGAGAATGACTACGTAGGGCTGCCATGCACAAAGTAAACATTAAAAACATTTCCAACTGTAACCTTTCTTTCATAGTGATTGTCAGCTTCAGTTTCCCTGAAACTGTATTCCCAACAGTACTCTCTCAAGGGCGTCCACAGTAGACCTCTAGCTCTCAGCCATCATCTCTTTGTCCTTAAGGATGAAAATGTTTAAAGCCTTTGTTTCTGAGACTAGGGAACCAAACACTGAACCATGTCCTTCTGCCCTATCTTCTTCAATTCACACCCTATTTCAAAAGCATCTGGAAACACACCCATCCATTCCCTTCCTTAAGGGGAGGAAATAATTTGAAACCTCTTCTACCCACTGGAACAGATACATGGAGGCTCTGGCTCCCCCTACCTGATCAGGTTTTTGCTGCTGTAGTCTGTCCATCTTGAGCTGATATTGATGCTCCCTATTCTCTCTTTGTGCTGGTTTGCCTTTTAGTGGCACAGCCTCCTCTCATATTGACACTGGTTCTCATTCTTTTGTTTCTCATGCCATTGCTGCCTCTTCCAGTCTGCTCTCTCTTGCTCCCAGTCGGTAAACGGCCGTTTCCAAATGCACACGGTCCCTTTCCACCTACAGCCTCTCCTGCTCTGTTATCTGTCCACAGTTTCTGTGGTAATGTGCTTTTGATCCTGATGGAACATGTTGTTGCCATTGTCACTGTCTTTCCAGGATCTCCCCATCTGTTGAATTCTCTGCCACTAGGCTAGATGTTTCCTGTGAATCAGGATCATCATTTCTCTTCTGGTCATTGTAATATAATATGTTTAATAGCTGTGTCTTTGTCCATTTCATAGCCTTGACTGCCTTTCTCTGCATAGCTCAACTACCTGACCTTTCCTCAAACCACTGAGTTTTCCTGTGCTTTTCCATTCTACATTACTTGCTTTCACTGCTGTTGGCACTTACAGCAATTTACACTGTCATACAACAGTCACTGTCCCATGCACACTGTTACCATATATGTCACAGTCTCAGGGTAATAGCACCTGTAGCCACCCACTGTAGGTCACCAAGGGCATTCATGTTAGACTGCTTGTTCCCAACAGTCATCTCTCTGGGGCAGAGATGTGGAATCTCATTCCCTGCTGATGGTTCCGTGTCTACACTATGATATCCTCAGCAAGCCAGACTGCCTAAAAGGCTGGCACCTGAACTTAGTTTTTTTTCCAGAGACTAGGACCAATGTCTTGTCCATAGTTGTAAGTGGAGCCCTGCACAGATACAAATAAGTGGATCCGTAACCAAACTGCATCCGCAAGAAGTGGTCCACGGATATCCGTGTTGTATTTGTGGATGTGGATATAATGCGGATATCCGTGGATATCCGCATATTTGCAAGGGTCTAGTTATAAGATACCATCCGGCTCTTTCAAACCACGCAAATTTATTCTTAAGGTGAAAGCGTTGCACAGAAAACCTGAAAAACAATAAAAGCACCTACATGCCTGCTAAAATGTTTACCAAAAGTCACCACCTACTCTAACCTTTGGCTCTGGTACTTTGACTCTGAGTTTTTCTCATTCTTTTATAAGTATGTAACTGTCTCTGATTCAGAACCAGAACCCAGACTGTGCAGCTGAGCAACTTCTTTTTAACTCTCAGGCCTTTGGTCTTCAATTTGTAGGAACAGTTAATCAGCAGACTGGTTGTAGTTTCAAACTAGGTGTCTGCATTAATCTCTCCCTAAGTGTTCTGCAGGAAAACCACTTCACACTTACTGTCTCCAAAGTCCATTCTGATCTGGCAAATTTTCAGTATAGTCCTTTGAACTCTCTCACAGTGGAGAGGCTGCATGTAATCCAAGCCCACAGAAGCACACACATTGGACCCCAAAGCTACGTAAACTTAATTCAGAAAGGTCTCCCAAGGATACTGCCAGGAACTTGCCGTATCTGTCATGGGGGTCATAGAGGTAATTGTAACATGGGTGGATATAAAATTTCGAGACACATACGTGATCATTAATTTGACAGCATGCCTTTAGACAAGTTAAGACTTCCTGCCAGCCACTAAATAAAAGCTGAGGGAATGCTCTGTGGAAATGAGAATCAAAACTTTGTAAAAAAACAATCTCTCCTCTTTTTAATCAGCTGTGAGTAATCTTACACTAATTAACATGTTAAAACATGATATATAAATTAGATGGAGATAGTTCCACCTTTATATCTGAAAGCATCCTTTAGTGGGTATATTGCATAATTAAAAACTCAAGCATGAGAGCAGCTACTTGACGGTAGTTGAATACCTCTACCATCTTCTGTGAAAGAAGCAATACCATTATCAGTCAACCTGTTTTTTTTTTTTTTTTTGCTGAACTGGTCCTGGGAGCTTGCACAACCCTTTACCAGCTGGGAGGAATCTCATGCTAAAAGCTTTCATGTAAGTGAGTTAAGGAGCCTGGGTTTTGTAACTGGTGGGCAAAACCACTCTCGTGCTCTGAAGACTGGCTCAGAGTAAGATCTGTGACATGCATTCATCAGCGGGTGACATATGCTCAGCCTCAGTGCCTCATTCCATGCTGTGGGGAGTGGAATAAACTGCTGAGTCTTATGAAAAACTGTAGGATGATTAATACAGGGATCGTATTAATTTTAGTGTGTGTATTCTTTCATCTCATGCTCTCAGAAAGGATTTTTTCTAATCTATGAACCTTGAATTATTGTCTAATCCTGTAGGATAATTACCTGGCCTCCTCATATTTGTCATCTTTGCTTATATTCAGTTGTGGAATTTCTGTAGCTTCCATATAAATGTTTGAAACTTCCTGATTTTTCTTCATTCATTTAACTTGAAACAGGGTGTAGTTCTAGATCACTTAATAAAGATCTTCCCATGTGTCCTTAAAAATCTGTGCTTATAAATTAAAGATCACATATTGTGTTCAAATGCACATGAAGTGTGCAAAAATTATAAACAATATGCCTCCAGTGGAAGCCAAAGCTTCCTGGCAGGTTTGATGCAATACTAGACTACTACTGGAAAAAGCAAAAAATCAAGCATGGTCTGGGGGAGTGTATGGGCAATCATGTACTATCTGTAGATCACGCTGAAAAGACAAACTAGTTTACTGCAGGGAGAAGCTGCAGAGGAGTTTTTTCAACAAATTCATAAATTAAACAGTAATAAGTCACCAGAATAAGATGATATTCATCCATGTGTTCTGAAAGCACTCGATATGAAATTGCACAACGATGAACTGTGGTTTTTAAACTATTGCTTAAATCAGTTTCTTTAGCAGATGGCTAGAGCATAACTAACATGATGCTGATTTTTTAAAAAGGGCTCCAGTGGTGATCCAAGTAATTACAGACAGGTAAGCCTAATTTCAGTAGGCAGACTGGCTGGAACTAGAGTACAGGACAGAATTATCAGGCACATAGGAGTGTCAAATGTGCTCTTGGAATGGGAAATCATGCCTCACCAGTCTATTAGAATTCTTTGAAGACATCAGTGAGCATGTGGATAAGAGTGATCCTCAAAGGAGAGGGGTAGACAGCACAGTCCTGATAGGATTTGTATATGGTGTTATTCAACACATTAATGATCTGGAAAATGGGATAAAGACTGAGGTGGCAACATTTGCAGATGATGCAAAGTCACTCAAGGTAATTAAGTCAGAAACTGATTGCAAAGAATTACAAAGGGATCTCACTTTGTTGGAGGAGTGTGAGAAAATGGCAAATGAAATTCAAATAAAGGAACATTAGGGGAAAAATTCCCAACTATACATACAAAATAATGGGGTCTAAATTAGCTGTTGCTACCTAATAAAGAAATCTTGGAGTCATTGTGAACAATTTTTGAAAACATCCGCTCAATGTGCTATGACAGTCAGTGAAGAAAACAGAATGTTAGGAACCCAGTAGGAAAGGCATGGATAATAAAACAGAAAATATAGTTACTCTTTGTAAACCCGTGTTACCCATACTTCGAGTACTATGTGCAGTTCTGGTTGTCCTATTTCAAAAGTGTATTATAATTGGAAAAGGTGCTGAGAAAGGCAACAAAAATGATTGGGGTATGAAACAGCTTCCAGGGAAAGATTAAAGATATTCAGATTGTTCATCTTAGAAAAGAGACAGCTATGATAGATATAAAATCCTGAATGGTCTGGGACGTTCTTTACTCATTCACATAATGCAAGAACTACATGTCACCTCTTGAAATTGAGGGGCAGCAGGTTTAAACAAATATAAGGAAGTACTTTGCATAATGCTTAGGTGAAACACCTTTCCATTGGATCTGTGAAAGCCAAAAGCATGACTGCGTTCAAAACAGAATTAAATAAATTTATGGAGGATAGTGTCTATTAACTAAGAAGTTCAGGTGGACAGCTGTATGCTCCAGGTCTCCCTAAACCTGTGACAGCCAGAAGATCCGACAGTGTGACGGGATGGATGATCTGATATTTGCCTCGTTTTCTTCATTCCCTCTGAAGTTTCTGGCACTTGTCACCATCAGAAGACAGGCTACTGGGCTAGGTGGACCATTGGTCTGACCCAATTAGCTGTTCTTGTATTCTTAACTTATAAGCAATTTCTCTATTTGGAAATTTCTAGAGTGGTAATTGTGTTAGTCTGTGTACAGCAAAAACAATGAGAGTTCTGGGGCACCTTAAAGACTAACAGCTTTCTTCTGGCATAAATTTTCATGGGTTCAACCCCACTTTGTTGTTTGAATCTGATGAAGTGGGTTGGAGTCCATGAAAGTTTATGCCCAAAGAAATCTGTTAGTTTTCAAGGTGCCACAGGACTCTCTATTTGTAGACATCCACACTTGTATGTTTTTTCCCAGATGTGTCTTTGTAAATTTTTGTGTGCTTGAGGACCATCTAAAAGTGATGTGGGCTTTTTCTGAGATAACTAGGGATATGGAAATATGTCATGAATGCCCTGGTCCCTTACTCCACTTGTAAGCATGCAATACAAACCACAGCACTAGTTCTAATGAGGAATCTTGTGGCACTTTTAAGGACTAATGAATGTATTTATTTCATGAGCTTTTGTGGTGGAGATCCCACTTTGTCATACAAAATGGGATCTCTTACACGAAGGCTCATGTGATAAATAAGTTAGTTAGTCTGTAAGTGCCACAAGACTCCTTGTTTATTTTGCTGAAGGAGACTAACATGTCTACCCCTTTGGAACTTGTGCTAATTTTAGTACCCAGGTATAGGAGCCATTGACTCAAGCTTTCTGAATCTTTTTTTTTTTTTCCAGTCATGCCTCTTTTCCTGTGGTTTGTTTTGTCTTGTTTATGTGTTTGTACATGATGGCATGTAGTGTAGCAACTCACTGTGCCTGAACTTCATGCCTTTCTGTTTTTTTCATGTTTTTTTCTATATAAGGGGGACATATGGCTCTGAACACTGGCATTAATAAGTATTGGATGCTGTTGCTCAAATGCAGCTTGTGGGTAGAAAATTGTCCTTGATTTCTTTTAATGGTTTCATACAGTACTATTCATTATTCATTTAAAGAAGACCTGCTGGTTGTCCATCCCTCAAATACCAGGCCACTTGTTTAGGAATTTAAATATAGTCATGAAAATGTTGGCCTTCCTTTGCAAATGTTTATGTACCTAAAAGCTTGTGCTGAAAATAGTGATAATTGCTTAAAAAGTAACACATGCATACAGTACTTTTTTCTCCTGCAGAAGATTATGTGGGAAATTTAACTTCTGCATGCAATGATTTCTTTGGCACTCCTTTCTAGGAATTTGCATGCAAATCTTTGGGCTGGTTCTATTGTTTGCTGTGTTAGCATACAATTAAATTGATGTATATAGGTATGTATAGGCGCTCTCTTTCTATGGATGTTTAGAAGGTCCACAATATGGAGATGAAATGCTGTTGCACAATTTGATGGTCTATATCAGACGTGGCCAAACCGTGGCTCGTGAGGCGCATGCGGATCTTTAAAGAAAAATTGCGGCTCGTGGGAGGGCAGCAGGGCAGGAGACAGAGGCGAGAAATTTGCCATGGCTGGGGCCAGCAGAGAGGCGGCAGCCAGGGTAAAAACTGGCAGCGGAGGAGCAGCGCGGTGAGAGCTCACAGCTGAGGGAGGGGCAGCCCTTTGCGAGCTGGCAGGAAAAGCAAGGTGGTAAAAGCCGGGAGGGGAGAAGCAGCCTGGTAAAGCAGGGAGGGGACGGGCAGCATTGAGGGAGCCTCAGCGGCAGAAAAAAGCAGCATGGTCAGAGCCGGGAGGAGAGGGGCAGCCCTGTGAGAGCTAGCAGGGAGATGCATGTGTCAGTTAGGGGGAAAGAGAAGCCCTCAGAGCAAATATCTGCCAGATTCTCCAGTTTACCCTCCCACACTATTAATTCTACCTTCCTTGTCTGTGTGCATAATGATAATCTTTAATGACATCAGTGCATGATTTTTTAAATACTTTTCTTTTTTGATATTGTTTTGTGGGTCAATATTTTTAAAACTGGCAACAGAAATTGATCAAGAACAAGTCTACAATGAACTACATGTAAGTGATGATAATTAGCAATTTAAACCTGAAAAACAATTGTAAATTAATTTTCTTTTTTAAAAATCACCTGACATTTTCAGATATTGTAATACAATGCAAACTTATTTCTCTTATATTTCTATTTTGAGAATTAAATAAGAATCATCAGAAATGACTGAAAATTGACACAAATGTTACATCCAAAACCAACGACTACTGTCAAAAGGTTATTTAAAAAAACCTCTATTTAAAGAATGTTACAAGTACTTATTATGGATCATGGTTCATTTTCAGCATGCAAAATGATTTAGACTTAGGATAGACCACCGCTACTGAAAACTGGCTTTAGAAAAAAAATTCCTTAAGTCCATTGAACAAGTGGGCCTGAGACATCAGTATGTCATCTGTTTGCAGAAGGAACTGCTAGTACATTTATTTTACAAGAACATTTTAATTAATATAACTAAGTCAGTTACCAAGATAATTTACATTCACTGCAAAGTTCAATAGCAGCACTATACTTCTACTGATTAAATAGAATTCAATATGTATTAATTCTTTTTTTGTTGTATAGTCGAAATCTATATTTCTGTGCAGTCTTCATGAATGACTCTATGGATATCTGAGCCCATTAGACAAGAGTAATTGTTGTGAAAGGCTGAGGATGGAAAATTGTGTGGGAAACTTTCTGAAAAAAAAAATTCTCACCAATAAAGATTTTACTTTGTATTATAAAAACCAAATAATGATACTTAGAATTTATACAGTGCCTGACCCCAAACTGAATAAACTCAATGAGATTTTTTCCATAGTATCTTCTGTGCATGGACTCCAAAGCACTTACTGAAACAGGCTCTGATCTTGCACTTTCTGTCCCCATAAATTCTCATTGATTTGGTGTGATTCTGAACAACTGAAAAGGTGTCCCTGTGTGCATCTCTTCACAGGATTAAGATGAGAGCAGTGTTTTCCCTTACTATTACTCTTATTTTAAAATTAATTGTGTCTGAGTCCTCAGACCTTTTGTCTTCACTGTCCATGAGTATTTTAGTGAACAAGTTTACTGGCAGAAATATTGACAGGGAAGCAGGGGCATGGGAGGTGCCGGGATGGGGTGGGAGGCAGAAGTGTGGCATGGTCGGGGAGAGCAGAGAACCAGCAACGTGGTAAGAGATGGCAGCAATGTTCCCTCTAAGGGGAGAGGGCAGCTGAGCAATTCCTGTTGCTTGCTGCGCTCCCCCCCCCATGGGGCTCGCTGCGCATCCCCCCCCGCTCCCACCGGCATTCCCCCTGCTCCCACTCCCCCCCCCGCTCGCAGCCTCCCCCCCCCCCCCCGCTCCCCCTCCCAGCATCGCCCCCCCTCAACCCCCACAAACTTACCTTGGGGCTGGACTCCAGCAGCAGGGCCAGCCCTAACTCCTGGGCCAGAGAAGCTCTACGGAGCATGCCCAGATTTTCTGGGCATGCTCTGTTAGAGCTTCTGTGGGAGGAAGTTTTCAAAACTCCCTGCTCCACAGGAGCTCTGTGTAAGGACTCTGGCTGCCGGCAGTGCACTGCCGGCAGCCTTCTGTGCGCTGGCAGCTGCGGCGGGCTGCGCTGCAGCACGCCAGCGCAGCTTACAGGGAACATTGGATGGCAGGGAAGCGGCAACAGGGGTTGGGGGAGAGAAGCGTGACATGGTCAGAGAAGCCATAGCATGTTTAGATTTGCTCATAGGCCCTAATGCAACTTACTCATTGTTAAAATAAAATCATGTTTTACAAGTCCTAAACATGATGTGGAGTACTAAGAAATGAAAATACGAAGGAGAAAAGTATACAACTGAACGTAGATTACTTTCAAGTTTTGGCACAACTTACTGCTGTGAAGCATCATATTCCACAATGAAATTCCAAACATTGTGCAATACTTAGAGATCAGAATCTTAGAGGGCTTTTACCTGCTTCATTGACAAGTTACTGCCCAGATCTAAAAAACCAAAAACTTGCCACAAGCCTGTAATGTTCTACATCTAGCAACAGCTAAATTTTTACTGTATAGGCCTAGTTTTATGGTAATCTTAGATAATGATTAGAATCTGACACTAGTAGATCAGTATTGGCCCTATTTTCATGATAAAATTAAAGTGTGCAAAGAATTTTAAGCTTAGTAATTTTGGAGCATGTAAAAATATGTGGTTATATGCCTCAGTGCGGCTCTCAAAGGTTTAATAATCAACTTGTGCAGCTCTTGAGTGCCATAAGTTTGGCCACCCTGGTCTATATATTGGTGTTTTGACCAGTGATGAACATCTGTACTGTTTTGCTCTTTGCATTCTTAAATTGGTCATCCACAAGAGAGCTAGTTGAGACCATGGTTCTAATTCCTCTCCTTGTTTCAACCTGCTAATATAATTTTAAAAAATAGTTCAAATACAGTAAATGCTTTCCTAATGTCACTTTGCCATGTCAGCAAGTGATGTAATAGTCATATGGATACAATGTGATTGTCAGTGGGATGGGATTTGGCCTGAGAAGCAATATCAGTTTTCAGATATGCCTATGCCATGGAAAAGTTTGAAAACCTTTGACTTAAATTATTTGGTGACTTGCTGTTGTTGAGTGTTGCCAACCACAAACATTCAGAAAACAGGAGTTGGGCCTACAGAATATTACGAGTTTAAAAAAATCTAGGACGTGTGCTTGCCATCTTGCTTTGGAGCATTTGAGCAGCATTCTGATAATATTTTCCAGCAACTCTCAGCAAACATGAAGCTGGAAATATAATTTCTTTTTAAATTTTTGTTCTTAATTGAAAGTGGAGATTCTCATGTAACATCTTTGGGACCAGGAGCTGTGACTATATGTAAAGCACTAACTATCCTGAGACTTGCAAGAACTTGGCAGGAAAAAGCAATGTCAAATTACTGGATTTGTCTGTGTGCTGCCCTGTAGAAAAGATAAGATACCTATTATGTCAGTCAACTGTGGGATATCCCCTCTTTAGCTCAAGTAATAAGGGGCCCATGTTTTTGGCTTTGAAGGACATGAGTCTTATATCTCTCTATGTCTTTATGGTTTTGTGAAGTGTTCACTCACCAGTGATATCACTTTCTATAAAATGACAACTCTGTAGCTGACCTATCAGTTCTCATCCTCAAAGGAAACCTGCACAGAACTTTCAAAAGATGAGCCTGGGAACTTAAATTCAAAACTTTGCTAGACACTAAAAATCGTGATCTTAATAAAGACAGTGGACTTGTGGTTAATTACAACAATCTGTAACCCACTAACCTCCCTTTTTATTCTGTGACACCAGGGGTGTTATCCAGCCAGTTCACCTTGAATGGTCTCTTTTAATATGAGCTACCTACCTGCACTAAACTACCCCTTCTATTTAGTATTTAACTGTGACACTTTTAGTACCTTCCCCAGACCTGAAGAAGAGTTCTGTGCAGCCAACATCTTGTTTCTCTCACCACAGAAGTTGGTCCAGTAAAAGATATTAGCTCACCCACCTTGTCTCTTTGAAATAATATGCATGCCCAAGGCACTGTATAAAATCACGTACCCCTTATATGACCCTATCACCCTGATCCTTTTCAAGTGTTCATAGTGATTAACTCAGTAACAAGTTTGCAGACCTTTGAGATCTCTACTTAAAAAGGGATTAGCTAGTTACTGATAGCTGCTGAAAAGTGCTTTTTAAATGTTCTTTATAAAATGGGAACCCTTCCCCCACATACATTTTTATATTTTAAAGTTTATCTCTAAGTTTAAACTAATATTTACTGAAACTTCTGTTTCTTTTTAACATTAACTTAGGAAATACATGTGTTTCTTACTTTACTAATCACTTCCTTATGTGGGAAGTGTGAAACCAACAGTCTTGGCATGATTTTTCTAGTTTTGTCTCTGTGTTTTATAATCAGTTGAATTAATTTTAGAAACATTAGCTACATTAATTTCTTTGTATGTTGAGGTTTTAAGAACAATCTAAAAAGGAATCATTATAGCTATTGTGGTCTTGATTTAAACATTGTAAATAAAATCAGTTGGGGCATATTTTTGAGAGTTATCTTAATGCAACTATCAGTATTTAATGATGTAACTTTTTAAATAGATTGTTTTCTCATCAATATACCTGATTAATCCATATAAGGAAATATAATAGAAAGCCCAGGTTTTGTTGAAATTTGCCATTTAGCATGAAATAATTATTCAAATAGGAATAAATACAAAATGTGAAATGTCAGCACTCCCAAATACAAATTTCAAAATTAGGGTTAATAACAGTACTTTAAAGTGTTACTGCGTAGTTGGTGACATGTTCCCTTCACTGTTTGTTGATAATATTAGGCTTATCAAAAAGCCAATCACTCAAATTTTCAATGTGTATGGACAACCATCTTCTAAGTAAAAGGCTTTTTGACTGGTTCCTGTGACTTTCCAGCAAACTTACTCTTACTCTCCTCACTCAAGTTCAGATTTCTTCTCTGCCTTCTCCATTCTATTCTCCTGATGTCTATCCACTTCCCCCTCATCATCCCATGTGTAAATTATAAAGAAATGAACGAATGAACATAGTAGAACATTAATTGAAGACACAACTGCTGATGTATATCAACTCATTCAAGATTGAAATGTCTTATAATTCTATTAGTTTTTTAGAGAACTTATTGTCTCTTACATGAAATTGAACCCTCCAAAATTACAAATATATATTTAACAGAATAATGCCAATATGGCTACTGCATAATTTCATCTTGCTTTTTAAAAGTCCACTTTTCATAGAATCCTAGAATCATAGAGACAGGAAGGGATCATGAGAGGTCATCAAATCTAATCCTCTGCACTTGTGACAGGATCAAGTTCTCTCTTAAACCATCCCTGACAGGTGCTCGTCTAACCTGGTCTTAGATACTTTGAATGTTGGAGATTCCACAACCTGCCTCAGCAACTTATTCCATGGTTAACCACCCTGGCAGTTAGGAATTTTTTCTTTATGTCCAACCCTAAACCTCCCTTGCTGTCATTTAAGTTCATTGCTTCTTGTCCTATCATTGGCAGTTAAGGAGAACAGTTTTTCACACTCCTCCTCTGACAACCTCTTAGAGACTTGAAAACTGTTACCATGTCCACTCTCAATCTCCTCCTTTCTAGACTAAACAAACCCAGCTCTTTCAGTCTTTTCAAAAACAAAATCCCAAAAAATATACTGGCCAAAATTTTAGGCACCACTGAAATCAGAGTTTCAGATGCTCTGGGTTTTTCAACAGAAGCAAATTTTGTTTTCTTTTTAAAATATGTATTTAAAATACTGAACTTTAGGCCTTCAAATCTGAAGAAAATAGCTACTATACACTATACTGTAATATTCAGGTGTTTTACAGCTCTGATCTGACAGCAAAGAAAGATCATGTGGGAAGGTAAAGGAGTTGTTACTAGGATATTTAATTTTTGTTCATTCTCTGAATCATTTTGATTCTCATACCTCATTCTTTCTCTTTGAGTACTACTGTCCTCAAAGGCATATTTCTGAAGCAGGAGCCATGTTTATATGCTCATAACCAATCCTGGTAACTCATGATGCTACAGTTATAATTACTTCCTCCATCACTCACTGCATGTCCTGGCCTGTCTCTATCAACAGGTCAGCTACCACATGCCTTTTCTGAGGTTCCCCCTCAAACATATGTACACACCTTGTTTTATTGTTACTTTTGTGTGTCATCCCCCTTTTGAAGTTGTCTGCAAGAGCACTGTTCTCTCCTCATTCAGGGCGTGATTTTCAGATGGTGAAAATTGGTGTAGCTCTGACTTCAGTGGAGGTCTTCCATTTTATACTTTCCATTACCATTCTGAAAACCCCCCTTTCTATGTGATACTTTGATCAAATTATAATAATTTGGTTAGGGTATGGTTGACAGGAAATGAATCTATTTAAAATCTTTTATGGCCAATGACTGTCACCACCTGACTGCTGTATATGCTGTAAAGTTGACCTTGAATGTTGCCATTCCCAATTTGCCCAGTCTTTTTATGGTTTAAACTTTTTGGGAGCAGCAATTCTGGTGTGTGTGTGTGTGTGTGTGTGTGTGTGTGTGTGTGTGTGTGTGTG
>ML682004.1:6032149-6051595 GCA_007922195.1 Podocnemis expansa
TGTGTGTGTGTGTGTGTGTGTGTGTGTGTGTGTGTGTGTGTGTGTGTTTAGAAAGCCCTGGTGCATCATGGGGACCACTGACAGTAAATAATAAACAGTAAAACTGCTAAAGTTGGTGAATGGAAAGGGAAAAGCTGATGAGTTTTTCTTTTAATAAGGCTTTGCCTTTCCATGAATCCATGCCAGATTACAACAGTTTGAGCCTTACTGTGTGATTTGGCTGGCAATGTGTGTTCAAGAAGCTTGAAGTCCTTGTATCTTTCTTGCAGCATAGTGTCATTGCTGATCATCTACACACCTTTTTAAGGTGTGCATTAATTGTTAATCTGTCAAATCCGCATGAAAAGGAATAACGTTTTCTCTTCTGCAGCTTCAGCCAGAGCTGCATTAATACTTAAATCAAGGAACAAATCTAATGGTAGTGTCCATAAGTGGGAATGTTGCTGGGCTGTTTCTGATAATGTACCCTTAGAATGACCCAACCAACATACACACATCCTTCCCTAAACCATTTTAGGGGAAGGCTGTTCTTTCTGATTGCTGTGACTGTATCCTTAGGTCGCTGCTTATGTTACTGTTTGTGTAACATAATTCTTTATTTGTTTTTTCTTTTTTTCCTGTATATTAAATGCATTAAAGTAGTTCATGTGTTGTGAACAGCTGTACCAGAAAGATTTTTATCTGTTGTTATTTTTAAATTGAAGAGTTTTTATTAAAAAGAAAAAAAGACACTCCAATAAGTTTAAATTACTTAATGCTGCACATCCTTGGAAACCTAATCACTTCCAGATGGAGCAATTCATATTTCTAAGAGAGCACTAATTTGAAACTGAATTGTGGGTTTTGGTATATGCATCTCAGAGCACCCTTGTACATTACAGAGTCCTTAAAAAATTAAGCAATCTGGTTTTGAAAATAAGTAGTCTAAAAATAAACTTGATTTGAATTATTCCCATTTAAAATAGATTTTTTTTTGCTGACACTGATTGTGTAATATGCATACATGTCCTTCTGAAACTACAGTAATCACTGAAGGCAGAGGATATGTGTTTTTAAGGGGGTTGGTGGCAGGGGCATTAGCACTAATGCACTGAAATGCCTTAACCTTTCCTCTGGGAAGGTAATCAGTATGTAGGCAAAAGTGAAATGTGCTTAGAGGCCCAGACAAATCACTGGGCAATGTCTATCAGCTATGCTGAACATCATGTCTCCTGTACAACCATTTCTCTTCGAACATGCCATAAAAGTATGTTTACATCATATAGTTATAAAAATTTCTTTCTATAGTTAATTATTTGTACTAATAAACTTCACTTTAGGCTTTATCTTAGGATTTTTAAGGTTTTACACCGTCATCCATCATTGCAATATCAGAGCACCTTCCGTATAAGTTCAAAAGCAGTGTAAAATCCCTAGCATACTTTGTGGTCTCATGACTTCATTATCAGACTGTCAGGGAACCTCAATGTGAAAGCAGTAATTTCTGTTAGGAATAGACTTGGGACAGCTGCATCTTCCCTCCTAATATTACTGTGTGATAAGTGTGAACTATCAACCAATTCACAAAGACTCCAATTGGATTAGTACTTAGTGATATTTCATATTAGAATGTCTCCCAAACTAACTTGTCTAGAGTCTCAGCTCTCATTTAAAATAGTCTCATGTTTTTCTGGTTGCTAAGAGAACCCTGAAAATGTGAAGGAAATATAACTGGTATAGTCAGGTCCATCTGAGTACGCAGAGAGCTCAGAAGTGTGAATTGACCTAATGGTTCCAGTGGGTGTTTATTCAGATGCCCAGGGAGACATTTTAAATATTCCCAATTGCTAGCTATTAAACTGCTTGTCAAAACATACAAAAGCAGAGGAAGTATCACACTGAAACAACCTCTGCAATCTTCTCTGAGTGAGGGTTCATTTTACCCAGTTTCGTGTCTTCCTTTCCCACCCTCCTGCACCAAGTCAAGAAGGAACCAAACTCAGTTTGAGCCGCACTGATTGGAACCATGCCTGAGGAGCCTCATGGTGCACATTGTGTGCAAGATCATGATGCAAAGATAGCATCAAAGGACAGGGCCATAGTAAGGGGCCCTGGGGCCCTGGCTATCCACTTTCATGGATCCCCTCCTGGGCCTGAGGCCCAGAGCCCCACCACAGTGGCCAGCTGCTGGGAAGGGTGGTGTCCTGGGATGAGGGAGTCTCCCCTGTCTGATGCTGTGGTGGGTGTCCAACAGTCCAGTGGTGCTATCAGGGAAGTATGGTCCAGGGCCTGCAGCCCAGTGCTGCTGCAGAGGGAGCCTGTGGCCCAGTCGAGCTGCGGTACAGGCAGAACTATGGTGCCTTGGCCAGGGCTGGATTTTGGCAGGACTGTGCCCTCCCACCCCTTAGGTTTAGGCCCAGGCTGAAGCCCCTAATGCCCTGCCAGAAGAGTTTGCCACCTTCTCTTTCTGATTTCTATCCCCATCAATAGTAACCTCCTTGAACAGCAAAATGTGGATTCCAGACATAGCTCTAGTGGTCAGCTTTGTACCTTTGTCCCTAATGGATGTTTGAACTGATGACACCAATGTCTATGGTTAGCACATATCAGTGTAGTGTATTGAGCCACCTGGTCCTTATAATAATGAGAAAATATAAATGTGATTTAAAAGATATTGTGCCTTTTAAATGCCCTTTTACATATGGGAAATAGTTGCTTGTCATAAAAAAAAAAAAGAATTTATTGAATAATGAATTTGTTTAGACAATAGGTTCAATGTACCATTTCATGTGCCTCGCTGGGTCTGTACATTTGTTCGGTGGTTACTTATTTGTGTCCTGAGACAGTCATCTCATTCCCCTGATTCTAGCAGGATTTTTTTTTGTTCTTTTTAATAACCCTGGATCAATGTTTCATTAAAGAGATTTATCCTTAAATATTGAAAAATTTTACATTTACTTAGTTTTAATGCTTTCCTCGTTTTTCAGACACAAACTGTCAAATCAAGTGAATCAGATCATAGATGTGAATTGAGTGAAGAGTATGTTTATGTTTATTTCCTGTCCATTTTAAAAATTGCTAATCTTATGTGTAAATAAAAGGCAGTAGGTTTTATATAATGGCATGTTGTCTTTAAGATGTGAAAATCATATTTCTTTTTATTAAATCATATATGTGAAGTCTTGAATGCTTGGAAACTAGAAGACTGCTGTTACTGTGCGACTGGTACAAAATCCCCATATAGTTAATGCACATACCCAGTAATCTTTTCAGATGCATTTCCCTTCATTTTTATAGTTATGAAATGCAATTCATGTGAGATTTGCAATAATGCTTTTGATGCACTAATTAGGCTATGTATACAATATAGTTTATGTGGGCATAATTTGTCACTTAGGAAGCCACTCCCTCAGTAAGAGAAGTTATGCCAACATAAGTGCCAGTGTACACAGCATTGTGTTGGCAGGAGAAGCTCTTGGAGGTAGTTTTTTATGCCAGTGGGAGAGCTCTGACCCCCCCCCCCAGCCAGCATAGACATCTTCACCAGATGCTCTGCAGCAGCACAGCTACAGCTCTGCATGTGCAGTCAAGGCCTTAGACTATTAGCTTCTACATAGTAACAGATGTTAAAAAAACAAGATAAATAGAATTCCGTACTACCTTACTATAACTGTTAAGCAATGAATATCAAAATATTATGAAAGCAAGTAAACCCAAGCTGTAACATTTGGCACTCTCAATTTATTAAAAAATTCCCACTTTTTTTTTTTATTACAGCGATCTTTCAGCAGTATCAGAAGGTATTCAGTAATAAATGGATGCATTTTTTTAGTGATCCTGTTTATCAGGGTTATTGAAGTTCCAGGTAGTTCTCGTGAAAATGCATCATGGTGAAGATGTAATGTTTATAGTCTTGTCTGTTGACTTCAAGACACTGGGTTATATTGTATTTTGTTTGTTACTGACCATTGCACCAAGGATTGATAAACTAGAAAAGGGCTTCTGGGTGAGATGCTAATCATGGGCCCTGTCTTCTCAACTGTTAATCTCTCTGGCTGTAAATTTACTATCCCACGGGCATTTTTAGTGAAAATATGTATGATGCATAGCCACTGCAACTTCTGCATTTCATGCATTCCATTATAGCGGAAACCATTAGATGGTTCAACATATGTAGTCCTGGAGTAGGGCTCACTAGGAAGTGATCACTGATATAGTGTAGTCTGTAATGACTGACTGGACTTGAACCCAGGCTTTGAGGTTTCAGGGGAGCAGCGACACGCCAGCCAACAGCTTGCTGACGATGACTCACTTGAGATCCATGAATCCTGCCCAAGTGTGAGGATCAGCACCTGAGCTCTGGTCAGTGGAATCTCAGAGTGACTGGCTTCCCCACTGGCCCTGTTTAAGCCAGCAGCAGGAATGGAAGAGGTCCCAACAGCTGAGCGCAATCTTGCCTGGATCGTCTCCTGTGCTCCTGGCTAGAGTTCCTGGTATTTCAACCCAGCTTGCCTCCTGGCATCTGACTTGTGGGTCCTGACCTCTGGTTTGGCTCCTGCCTCTAACCCTTTGGTATCCTGATCAGATTTAACTCTGATTCCTTACTTACGGTCTTGATCTCCAGTTTGTGTCCTCTTTCTGATGTCCTGCAATCCTCCTCCAGTCAGTTCTTGATTCCTATTTTGAGCTGCCTACAACTTGATCATGACATGAAGTTTGTCCCAGGTTACAAATATAGGTAGAAAAGCTAGTGGTAGTGCATCTGAGAGTGTTTGAATCTTAGTTAAAGCTATATTGGCATGATTAGTCATAGAATCATAGAAATTGAAAGGGACCATGACATGTCATCGAATCCAGTTTCCTGCACTCCTGGCAGGACTGAGTACCCCATTAAACCATCCCTGACAGGTGTTTGTCTAACCTGCTCTTAAAAACCTCCAACGCCGGAGATTCCACAACCTGCCGAGGGAACTTATTGTAGCGTTTAATCACCCTGACCGTTATAACACAGTTATAATGTCGTTATAATGTAATTCGCTTTGTGCTCTGATAAGCTGCCATTTTCTTTTCCATCATTGGCTGCTTCACTATATGTGGCATACTCCATTGAGCATGCAAAGGATGAAATGAGTTTTGAATGTTGGGCTTCTGTTCTTGAATCCTTTTCTTCTGCTTCAGGTAGCCTATGGGGAACTTGTTCCCAAAATTTATTGAGTCTTTTAGAATAAGAAACTTCAGTTAAACTATTATTAGGAGAACGTAATAAATATTTCTGTAGTTCAGTAATTGTTATTTCCTGGTCAGAGTCATTACCTTAACTGTCCAGAGGGCCCTTTTTGCTTTCATGTAAATTTTGCTTAAAATTTTGTTAGGGGTTATGAGCTCTGTACAAAGAAGGTGGTTTGCCTCTGTGGTAATGACTCTCAGAATAAGAAATAGCTTCAGCCTGAACAAATTTGGGGTTTGAAGCTTAAATCTTGGGACCATCTATGGGCTTCTGTAGACTTAAGATGGTATATTAAAATTATAGCAAGCACCTTGTACTGTTGTGTTGGAATGGACACCAATAAGTATAATGGGTCCATTGGGAAGGCACAGAGCATTTTCAGATTTATGAGGGAGGGAAAAAAATAGTTTTCTGGAGGCTGTGTAAGTCATGACTAGTACTAGTGGTTTTATGCGAAATTGACAATATTATGAAATATAAACCCTTGATTTGGATTTTTACTGGAAAGTAAAGTGGCATTAAAAAGAAAAGTAAATGTTTTGTCATGTGTCTTCAGGAGGTAGTTGGTATTTGTTGTTATTTTGCCTTGGAAGTTCCCATCAATTGAGCAATAAAACACAGGTTGGAAGAAAACACGTTTGGTTCTCTATTCACTTGTCTCTGATCACTGGATATTTTCTTTTCTGCTTTCTGATTAAACTTGTCTGCCCTGTGAAACCTTTATTCTGTAAATGCCAAGTTATTCACGTTGTCTGCCAATAAACAGGTGGGGGAGAGAGGTGACCCAGAGAAAGCATCAAGTTCCACCATTAGAAAACAGTTTTAAATGCTAGATGGTAATTTTATTAATAATACTAAAAACATTAAATTGCAAATTATAGACTATGGTGATGCAGAAGACATATTAGGTCATCTCGTCAGTCTTATTGCCAATGGTTCCTTGTTTGTACAATTGCTGGTCTGTTGTTCAGTCTTGTTATCAATTGTCTCTATTAGTAAAGGAGAAGAAAGAGAAACTGAACATAATTAAAAGTAATTCCACTCCCCCCCCCTTTTGTTTTATTTTGGAAGTAAAACAAAAGATAAGGAACTTTTTTATTTTTATCTTGAAGAGGAGCAAAAGCCTGCTATTTTTAAAAGACACCTTTTAAGAAAACTGATCTGACATGATTTGTGTTTCCAATATTTCCCTAAAAGGTAGAAACCATTTTTGTAGCTTATCTCTTTAATATATTACATACCCAAGGATAATAACTATTTGGGAATAAAATGAAAAATAATGCCATTCTGTCTTCAAAGGTTTTGGCTAAATAGTTTCCTCAATGGCTGTCTACTGAACATCATTTGAGTTTTGTCCAGGTGCACAAAGCAGTATGCCTGTTCTATTATCAACCTCTTAAAAATAATTTACTGTTTGTTTTTAAATCTGTTTGAAGCATGGCCACTTGTCTGAATATTAACATTGTCCATTATACTGTGGTGTTTCATCACTGGTTGGATTTATCATTAGGGTGAAATGGCCAAAAAATGGTTTATGAAGGGTGATTCCTGTCCCACCTTCACTCACCCAGTCACAATAGAAGTAATGAGGGAACACTCTGAATGGTAACTTTACAAATGTCACTGTGAAGTTGCATGATTATTTTGTATCCCTCTTCTCTAGGTCACAGATCTCCAGATGCATGGTATAAAAAACCCAAAGATCATATGGTCTTAATTTATAATTATATGCATGTATATGTAGGTGCACTCCTAACTTTCACTCCTAATATCTTATTAAATTTGTATTCTTTGCCATTTGCAAGTCACCATGAGGTGAGGCAGAGATTCCACTCTCTTATCAGTGCCACCACTTTTTTTTATCTCCAGGGAGATGCCAGTGTATATCAGAATAATATTTGCTCTGCAGCTGGACTTTTATTTATTCTGCTAGAGCCAGGTAGGAAAACAATCCATTGCACTCCCATTTTAGCTGTGGTAAAGGGTTAAAAAAATAGTAAAACTGTTTTTGTCATAGGCACTGGCTTCTAGTCGATTTATTCCTGAAGTTTAAATTATTATATTTGACTTTTAAAGCCTCAAACAGTTTGGGTTCAACTGAGACCATGACTATATCTCTCGTTATGTGAAAGCGCAGTAAGTTGCACTTACATTGGACAGCCCCTTAGGCAAGATAAGAGGGGGTTAGTAGCAGGGGTTTCTCCCTTAGAGGTCCTGGGTTTTGGTATTCACTCCTCTCCTCAGCAAACTTTACTTTGTGGGTTTGCCAAATTCCAAAGGGGCAGCTGTTAGTCTAGTTCAGTAAAACAAACAAGGAGTCTTGTGGCACTTAAAGACTAACAAATTTATTTATTGCATGGGTTTTCATGGGAGAAAAATCTCACTTCATCAGACGCTTCAAAACTCGTGCAATAAATCAATTTGTTACTCTTTAAGTGCCACAGGACTCCTTGTTTGTTCTTCTGGTTTTGGCAACTTTCATTACAAACTCCAGGATAGATTCACTTATTCTCCCTGACTTTTCCTTTGGAAAGGGAATAGGTTTGTTGTTGTGATGATATCTGTATTTATAATTATGACCGTTTTATTGTGTTGGTTTCTGTTTTAAATTTAATACCTGGATTTATTTTTTTATTTTATTTTATTTTTTAAAGTATTTCAGCTGGTTTGGAATGCACATAGAATTTGGACATGTGCAACTGCAGATAAATTTAAATATGTAATCATAAAGTAAACAGATGAGTCTGAATACAAAATAGGCAGTAGATTAGTTGAGCTTTACACAGTTGTTTTTCAGAGCAGAACTGCAGTTTAATGGAAGTTGTAAATTGCCTCCCATTAATGTGTTTTATGAGCTGCATTTCAGCCATTTGTTATTTTTTAATTGAAAATAGTGATGATGGCTAAATACTGGGCCAGCGAGGCAGCTTGTGATGTCTTCAATGTACTAGGAGTCATGTGTTCTGCAGGATATTTTAGCTTCGGTAGCAAGCTTTCTCCATGGAACGGCATCTGTCCCTCCTTCAGACTGCATGGCAGAATGTGTTCTATGTAGTTCTGTTGCACGGCTGATCACACATTGTTCAGGGAACCTGTTTGGCAATGCACCCTATGAAGATTCTTTCTTAACACCCCACTGATCTCCTTCAATGTCAGCCTCAGGGTGCAGAACGATCCATTCTTGGGGATTCTGTCCTTGTGGTGATGGGAGCTGCATTGCAACTGTTTCACAGAGGGCTAGTCCATGCCAAAATCACTCCTCCTAGATGCGTTGGGACAGGTCAGACTTTTAGCCCCTTTTATTACCATGTCTAACTTATAGGTAGAAGATAATCCAGGATAACAGCTTCTAAATTTGCAAAATAATGATCTTCATGGTGGTTGCTATCCAGTTAAACAAGCTAAAGATAATAACTATATAACAGTTTCTGACTGACCTTGCAAACAATTGAAAATATTTGTATTTCACTTCTGTATCCATGCCATATCTCTGTGTATGTATCATTCGAAAACAAAACAAAACAAAAAAACCCAAACATTTTTTGATTGCCTGAAAATTCTTTCATGTACATTATGTGTAGGACTCCAGAAGGGGTTGAGATTATACACCAAACATGGCAAAGAATCTGGATTCCCTCCAAACATCTAGGAGAGCAGTTGGAATCTATTTAGAAGACTAGGGATGTTAAATGCCTAAGAAAAGAACATCTCTGGGGGGAACTATTTTTTCTTTGCATGCTGGAGGGAATTTAAATCAGAAGGCTTTTCATTTTGGGGAGCTGTCAACTGTAAATGTCCATTTAACTTCTGCAATTATATAAATGAAACTGAATATTCATTTTGTTATAGAGCACACTTTGGAAAGAGACAGTGTGTGTGTGAAGTAGGGGCAAAAAACAGCACAGCAAATTTACCAAATAGTTTTGTATCCCACTATGTTAATTCCTGAGAGACAGGAAGAAGCATACTGCCACTTCAAAACAGTGACGCTGGGTATTTCAGGGGTTTTCTTCATAGTCCTTATGCATATTCCTGTAAAGTATTTGTTTTCAACATTTCAGTGCACAAAAATAAATCATAGCACATCGCGAAGAGCTAGCCAGGCTTATGTTCCCTATTTCAACATTGTTAGAATTTCCATCACCAAGTTAAAATTGATCAGTGAGGACAATCCTTGGAACTATGAAATAAATTACTGTAGTGGGAGCAGCAATTTTTTAAAACTCCTTTATCATGGCTACCAGATCTGTAGCATATACCAAATTATTTTATTTCACAAATTTGATGGATGAAGGAACTGTCAATGGTATGAACAGACAATTGCTTACAAGTGGTATATGGCTTTGTTACCAGGGAATGAATTTTTCTGTTACTCATGCTACTGGACCTGCTGCCTTCTTTGGAGTTTACCACTCTTTTTACCAGTCAAGTCCGTTACCTCGCTAAACTGTATGGTGGTAACAAAAGTTACCGTGCTATTTAAAGGAGGGACTTGCACTGTGCAATAATCCCCCCTGCCACCACTTCCAGATTGTTATGCTTCAGAAAGTCATGGTATCAAATAGGAAATTTTGGGAAAACAAAACCAAACCTCTTCTATTTAACTGTCAATCAGTTTCTTTCACATTGGAAAACCTGCTCTTTGGCTGTGACCAGCATAACTTCTAACAGTTCTGACTAGTGTTCCGGTGCTTAAGGATTTTGTCAGACCAATTTAAATTAAAATATATACCATATCCTTTATGTTCCTTACAGTAGATAAAATATGGTAATTTGTGTAAATGCTCTTCTGAGTGCAGATGCTTGCACTGAAAGCACGCTTATCTTAAAAGCCGCATGTCTTTCATTCTTGGCTTCTTTTCTATGCACAGTTTTATTTTTTTTAAATGCATGTCTTAATATTTGAGAAGACTTTTTTAAGGAGACGTTTGAAGCTAAGTGAAAGAGCTCTCGGCGTTTTCATAAATATTCATGAGTTCTTAGAAAATCTTGTTACTGAATTGCTATTTTCTTTTGCGGTTTTATGCTCCCCCCTCCCTTTTTGCTTCATTTCATTGCTAAAGATTAGCAAATTTAGCAGATTAGGTTGGCTGAGTTATTGTATACTCAACGTCAACTCTGTTATGTGAGATGTCAGTATGCTCACCTTTGTTATTGCAGAAGTTTGTGCAGCTTAACATGTTGGATTGCGGGGGGGGGGGGCAAAAAAGAAAAGAAAAGGACAATCAAAATCAATGTGATTCATCATTTTATTTTCAAGGTTTGCAACATAATGTGCAATATTTGGTTTTTATTAATGTGTTGTGATTATGTAGCTTATAAATAAAAGTACATTTAAATTGCAGTCGAATTATATTTAAATTATGAGTGGGATCTAAAGTCAAAAATACTTACCTTCATTAGTTGTAAAGTATTGTGAATGAATGTGTGAATAATGCAAAACCTCTTCAGGACTTCTATTTCAGTTATGAATGTAACTTGATTGTAGCATATAGTTTGCTTTTTCTAAGCCATGCTAGGGCTTTAATGGTTATTTACAGAGCCCAGCAGCATAGAACCATATTCTGAAACTCAAGTCAAACTTAACTTTGCACTAAGAAGCTAGGCATATGTCATAGTGTAAAATGGAAAAAAAGAATAGTTTTTCTTTTATAAGTTGTTGACTTCATTTAATTGTATTCAGTAATACTGAGCACTAAGAGACTAACCTGTTTTGTTTGTTAGTTTAACGAAGTAGATAGAGATAGTATTGTATAAATCAGAAATAAGTGTCTTAAAAACAAACAATAAGTCCTGTGGCACTTCTAAAGACTAACAAATTTATTTATCACTTGAGCTTTCATGAGAGAAAATCCCACTTCATCAGACAAATGATTTAATTAAATAAATTATATCAATGCTCTTTCATTCATGGCTATACTAAAAAAAAGAAATATCTAGTACATTTTCCAAATAATAAAATTCAGGCACATACAATGTTATTACCATTATATATTTAAGCTTCATGTTTTCAGGGCTATACCTTTGATGAGTCAGCACACTAATGCATAGAAGATAGACTGTTTACTGTGATAGGAGAGATGAAACTCACATTTCCTACCATGAAATCCACAGAGCCTGGTACTAGCCGATTATAAATATATGCCCAGTCAAAAGCTATGCCTGTCCCTGTAACAAGAACATTGAGGTAAATAAATCAAATGTTATTTAAGGTATTTTTCTCAGTAAGAGAAAAATATACAAGTGCTTTCAGGATGTTATTCACTGCTGATTATTCATTGCACACTTTTTTTACTCCACATTCACTGAATTTCAATGTGTTAGACATATAAACTTCAGTCAAGTGCTAGAAGGTAAAAATGGCAAAGGAATAGCTCAGTCAAATCTGATAGGAGTATAAAGAGCTGTAAGTTGCTTGCATGCTATTATAGTAGAGACCTTTTGTCTTTTTTTGTCCTGGCCAATATCTTAATCAAAAAGATAGTGTTGCATATATGGCTAATTTGTATTTTAAAAATATGTTTGTTTCTCTTTATTCTGCACTTTAGTTTTACAGCTTTTTTATTTGCAATTTAGATTTCTGTTAAGTATTCCTGTTTAAGTATTATACACAATTGTGTTCCTTTTTTGGATATTATTCATCACCAAATGCATCTGACTGAAAATTATGTAGCTTAACTACTTTACGGTCCCACCCTATACTCATTTACCCACCTAACCCAGCTCTTGCAGCCAAATAAACCACTTAACAGTCTCACCAAAGAAAATCTCCAATTTTGGACAACTCTTATGCTTATACCCACAATCAGAAATAAGTGCAAGTAAATGGACTTACAATGGAAAATCCCAGTAATATTTGTGTGGCAAGTTTGTGGACATGTTGACTTTTAATGGGAACCCTGCCTGTATAGTGAAGATGGCCAAAAGTGCAGTGGAATGGGAAATCTTGTGGAAGTGATCTATAATAAAAGGTTACTATACTATAACCTTGTGAAGAACAGTTGGCAAAATAAGAAATCCAACATGTTTCCTTTTATATTCATCACAAATCATTCCACAAAGCAAAGAAGTTGTAACAGGTTAATGGTTGTAAAACAGTGTTAATATGAGTCTATCTTTACTCTCTGAATCATGCAGCTTGCATCCAGTGCATGTAGTAACAGGCCACTTCAGCTTTAATGGTCCCTTGAACTGCATGTACCCCATATTAAACAATCTGTTACACCTTGTCTTTGGCATGAACACTCTAAGTTATTTTCCTAGATCTGAAGAAGAGCTCTTGAAAGCTTTTCACAGCAACAGAAATTGTTCCAATAAAAGCTATTACTTCACTCTCCTTGTCTCACCAATAATATTTATCCATCCAATCAGGAGCGTGCCTGAGAGACCCAGATATATCTCTCCAGCTAGTACAAGCCACAGTTTAGAAACAAAAACAAAACAAAAAAACCCCAAACCCATACACTCACACGTGCCAATACAGACAGCTGTTGGTGCTACCTACTGGGAAACAAAGTTACGTCTATATCTGAGAACTTCGTCTTTATACTGCTTCAGCAATATTCTTGTCCAGTGCCTCAATTCCTTCTAGTGTAAACCTAGGATTACTGCTCATCCCAATTTCAGTGGGATAGATTGATGCTTTCAACATCACTAACAGGTGTTGGAGAACAAAGGGAAGATCTTGGTCTGTATGATGTCACACCACTAGCTGCTCCATTTCCAGCTATTTCACTCCCTCTATCTCTTAAAGAACACATAATCCTTCCCAGCAGCTGACTTAGAATGGATTCTAGTTCTGGTTTGCTTCCTTTCATTTCTTTGACATGCTATTAGGAGGGGAGAGATCTTGGTCAACAATGCTTACATGCAGAAGAGCAAACCAAAGCAAAACACAACAAACCAAATTTGTCTTCTGCTGAGACTACTTCACTATGAAACAAATCAGTGGCTTGTGTGATTTCATTGCAGAAGTGTCCAGAGGCTGAGGGTTCAGCTAGAGTAGCAGTGGTGGCCAGAAGCTCTGAACATGGCCAGAACTGAATCACTCACATTGTCTATTCAGAGCTGCCCAGCCCTGGATGAGAGAGGGCACACAAGATACCTTTAGCAAACCTTCCTGCTCTTTCTGAACAATGGTATCTGAGTACAGGACAGCCAGGTGAAGAAAATAGCTTGCCCTGAAATCTTTTTAGAAGACGAGTTTTCTCCTATGTTAAAATTGTTCCAGCTGTCTACCAAGATGACTTCTCCATCAAACGTACCCTGGATGGAATTAGCTTTGAAAATTCTACAAATTGCTTTCATATTTGTTTAAAGTGTACCTTTTGGCTCACAGAATACAACCTGGATAGCTGTGCCATGGCACAATGGACAATGTTATTGTCTTGCTTTTTTTCCTGTCTGCAGGAGGCACCCAAGAAACAAAGAAAATAGAGGTTCTGTGATGGAACAGTTCTGTGATCTTTTACAGTGTGAAAAACTATGTCTCTTGTGGCACATAAAGCCCATACTATAATTAATTAATTGGATCTCACTTTGTGTGTGTGATTATGAACTTTTACGTATCTGGTATAAATATCTTAATTTGCTAAAAGTTGTTAGTATTACTTGTAATATGAAGTTAACTCTCACATTGTCCACTATTTACTGATTTCTTTTACTTGGAGGTGATTGTTATCTTAACTCTAGTTCAGGGATATGAAAGCAACATTCCTAGCGTTGGCACTCACATGTAATGTAATGTCAATCTGTGGCATTTTGTTGATGAACAAACTTGAAAGTAGGAACTTCTAACTAAAATTCCATTCTGAATGCAGAATAATGTAAAGGATTCGTATTTATTCTTTCTATCACTACTTCCACTTACATAAAATGAGAATGTTGTATTGAATCCTGTGTTAGGAAGACAATGCTGTATTTAATCCTGTGTTAGATGGTCTCTGTAGCATTGTGCCCAAGTCCACTGGACATTTGTTATATACTGCTGGAGAAAAAACACTGGGTGTTCAGTCAGTCCTAGTTCTTACCTACAGTGCTTGAGTGGGTATAATAGACATTTTAACTAATGTGGCAGAGAAACTTTAGGAGATAATCCTGTTTTGGCCACATCTTTCTTTAACTGTATGATCTATGTATGGTGCAAACTGAGAATGATTTTCAGATGTTAAGTGAAAGCAACATAAGATTTGAGGAGAGAATTGTGCATAGGTAGGTGATATTAGGCAATGACAGGATTTCAAGTACCATGGTGTAACTAATTAGTTGTGTGCCTTGCGGGGAAGTTTAAGTTGCAAGTGGGAGAATGAAAGGTGTGGAGCAGAGATGTAAATGGTTGCTTAAGGTTGAAGCTGAAGGTGAGAGAACCCCTACCCAGCACAACTGAGAAGAATAGTAGTTTTGGTAGTTGTGCTGTACAATTAAAGATAAATGCAGGTATGAACACATATAAAGTTTTGGTGGTAGCACTTTGGTTGCATTAAAAGGGAATCAAGCAAGTTGTATTGTGCCTGGAGAGCATGAGGTTGTGGGTAGTCTAGGCAAGGGATGAATCGGATCTAAGGAAGGTCTTTAGCAGTGAAAGTGAACAGAGATGGATTTAAAGATGAAGGGGAGGAAAAAATAGGAGAAGTTTGATAGTACCATTGAGAAGAAAGAGGGGTTTACAATATGGGTCTAAGTCTGTCCGAAGAGCAAAAACAGCTCTGAGGTCACATGAGAAGTTGAATTTTTGCTTTTGTTTATATTGAGGTCATGGTGTCAAATCCAGTGAGATATGCTGGAAATCTTTGAGAAGAAGGAGACCAGTCAAGAACAGAGAGATGTATCTGTGAGTAGTAGTTGTTTCTGCTATGTTAGGATAGATAACATTTTAATAAACTATGAGTTGTGCTGCAAAATTAGAGATGAATGCAGGTATGAACACATATAAAGTAAAACAAACAAGGAGTCCAGTGGCACTGTTAAAGATGAACAAATTTATTATTGCATGAACTTTTGTCAGATACTTGAAGAAGGGGGATTTTCTCCCATGAAATCTCATGCAATAAATAAACTTGTTCATCTTTAAAAGTGCCACAATCATTTTTTGCTGAACTTGACTAACATGCCTATCCCTTTGGAACTTGTCAATGTATAAAGTAGTAAATATATGTTTAAGAAGCTTAGCATATATCCTGACACCACTGGTGATAGAGAATCATTGATGTATGCTGGAAAAAAACAGATTAAAGAACTCCAAATTCCTTGTAATTTTTAAAGCAGTTTATTTAAAAGACTTGTGTGACCTGACTTCCCAAGACATTACATAGGATGTCTTGTTAAATGAATGCAGGAGAAAAATTGAGATAACTCTTAACTGAAACTGTACTATACCAAAGCATAGAGGGAAGAATCCTCCCTGCAGATGCACATGATGATGATCAACTTGACTATTCTGATTAGCTATTGACATCAGTGGAATATTGTCACACATGACAAAATCAGAATATTGTGCTTGAGTATTACTGCATGGATCTGAGTGAAGGATTTTGTCTTTAGTGGTTTGAGCCCTTGACTGGTATTAATACTGAACTGTTGTTTTCTAGAGTAAGGTAGAAATAGTCTGAAGCTGCAAATAAGCATTGTCAAGCCACAGACGGATAGACTTGGCTGCGTTATTGTAATGAGTCATAGAATGGAAAGTCAGAATGAGTTACACGTTAGCAGTAGCCCTTCAAAACTTCTAAGAGCTTTGTACCTTAAACCTGTCATTTAGATCACACATTTTAACTCTTTGATGCCAGGAGCCATAGTTCTGCAGGACAGAATCCTTTGCTAATAGACCAGCTGTCATTTGCTGGCATTTTGTTGCTGGCACTGATTCAGAATCACAATAATAATAATACTACTAATAAAAAAGGAAGCCTGAGTGATGCTGTTTACAGCCAAACACTGCTAATCATTGTGCTTCATTATTAATGTTGACAAAAGAAAGTGTCAGACTTAAATAATTTTGTATTTAACACTCCAATATTTTTAATGTGCTCTAAGTGAAATTTGTCATGCTACTGAAGATGTGCCTTGGGTCTAGAATATGATAAATTGTGCAATTTTATCTTAGTATAAAAGAAATTACAATTACTTACCTTTTCATTTATATAATGCCCTGGGCTTGAATGACATTGTGCAGGGAATGAAGACATGTGGTAAAAATTTCAAAAGATCTTTGAGTAACTTAGGTGTTTGTCTGTCTGTCTGCACAAATGGGGAATTAAGTCTCCCTGATGCAGTGTAGACGTATCCTTAATGGGTATGATTGCCCAATTCCATGTGATGTAATATGTTAGTATGTTTGTAGGAGGAATCCTCTGTATCTGTTGGCCAAGTATGCTTAGCTGATCCTGACTGTACCAGAGTGAATGAAATGTTTGCCCTGCTAGCTGAGGGCAAGGAAGTCTGACGAGCTCTGAAATACCAGGAGGTTCTTTTTCTCCTCCATCACCATGCTCTTGGCAGTTCCATCCTGGCATCAGGAATGGCGTGTGTACATGTGTAGGCTTCCTCCACCTCTTTTCATCTTCTTCACGTTCTCAGGGTCTGGTGGGCTCCAGCTCCCCACCAGCTTGGCCCTTGATTGATGACAGCTTGGCACTGGCCATGGCCTTGGGCTCCGGTACCATCTGGGTGGGATCTGAGAGCTTCTTATAGTCCAAGACGCATTTTGAGTTTGCTGTTGTCACTCTGCTACATTCCCTATAGTTTGCTTGGCCGCTTTAATTTAGAACCGTACTTCTGAGAATGCTGAATGGTTTTGCTAATCACCATTTCAGATTAGGAAGGCATTTTTTTTATTTCAATAATATGAAGCAAACTTGTATAACCTGACTGTTTTGTTTTGTCACCTCTTTTCAGCAATTAGTATATTTGGGTGTTTAAGTTTTATATTGAAACTCAATTCTTACATGAATCTAGTGTGGATTTTGAAATTTGCAAACCCTAGCCAGTAAGCTGGCAGCTTGTTTAGAGACAAGTTGGAAGCTTGGCACTAGGCGTGGGCTTCTCCAGTGATTTGCTCATCCTGAGCCACCTACATCTCTTCCTTTAACCTGCATATGTGGTAGGAGTAGCAGAGTAACCTCACTTGTACGTCAAATCCCTTTAAATTTCAGGGTTACAACTGGATAATCTTTCTCTTGAAGACCTATGAGGTGGTTTGGTATGGGAAGCCTGCACTAGACTAGGCTGGTAGTTTGGTGGGTGATTTAATTCATTTTCAGTTCTATTTGTCATGCTAAAGTTAGTTAATTGAACATTTATAAAATAGATGAATAAATAAAACAATTTTTTCAAACTATTCAACATTTCATAATTTTGCTAACAGCTTTTAGATTTTTTTTTTTTTTTTGGCCATAAGATTTTACATTTCTATTACACAAAGAGCTGAATAAAATTCCAGAATGTTACTGGTGTTCATCTGTAACAAAAGAATAGTCTTGAAAAGTGCCACCTGCTAACTTGATTATAGGAATTTTAAAATAAAATTTAAGTACAATAAAGTACATGTATACTAAAGTTTGTTCTTGTTATTTTTCTCTAACATTTCTCTTCATTTATTCTGATGAGCTGGTGTTTTTGTACAGTAAAACTTTGTGCTTCTAGTTTTGTTGCACAGAAAATATCTCCTATATAACTGCCACAGCTTCACTGTAGTTGGACATTTATTTGTCTGCAGTTGTTATCCTGTGATGTACTGGTAGCAGGAATGTTGAACTGGAGTTAATCGATTAACAGAATCTTATCATGAGAAGTCATTTTTTCCTCCATAGTTATTCAATTTTATGCTACTTTGGACTTTAACTGGATACCAGTAGATAATGAAGGATAAGGCATAGCTGCAGCAAAGGTTCTCTGATGAAAGTTTTAATTCAACTTAATGTAACTGAATGCTGGTTTGTGAGTTTCTAGCCATCCATTGTGTTTACATGTACTGTTCTGTCAGATAATAAAACTAACTTCTATGTTGTGCTTACATGAGAAATAGAGTTGAATATAGTATCGCATATTTTTCTAATACAGGCATTTTATCATTTGTATTAGTCTTGATTAAAGAAAATAGATCCTAAAGTATTGTCTAAGCCTAAGTTTTAAAGAGACACTGTCCTGGATGGCTTCTTGGTATCTTAAAATGAGAATGCAGTTTTTGGTCTTATTAGGTAGCTTTTGAAATTTATTAAAACAAAACACAAAGTAGGACCTAGTGCCATAGTGGTTAAGAGCGACGCCCTTTGATACGGAAGACCGGGGTTCAAATCCTGGTGGGTACCTGTCTACCTTCCCAGTAGGGGTCCTTGGGCAAAAAGACCCCCTAACGCCTCACTTGCCTACCTCGAATATGAGAGTGACACGAACTAGGAGAGTCATGCCGGCTCGGATGTCGCCCTGATTAACAAGGTCCGCGCCAGATGTTGGGGAACCAGGACAATCTGACGATAAGTGGGCTACTGGAACAAACCATGCATGGACGAGACAAGAGAACCTGGAATTGATGGAATGCTACTACAACAGCAGACCTAATGAGAGGGGATATATGAAACGTATGAGGGGTCTATGGATGGACAAAAGACCTACATCCACACTAACCGAGAAACAACTAGTTACCCAACGCTTCAACATAGTAAAGAGGCAGCTGCTCTCACAACTTGAGATAGACCAACTCCACATTACATCCCGGACTCAAGAAGAAGACCCAGAAGAACAACTAGATGTGCAGCCACCACCTGATGCTGGAACTTCACTGCCACCCCCTCCATTACAGAGCACAGCAGCTGATATGAGGCACAAGATCATGGATAAACTAGCTACAGTCAACCCTCGAGACCGATTACCAAGGCTTGTTGGAGAAGTACCATCAGATAGTATGCTAGAAGATGCCAATAGAGCCCAAATGACAATTCCTACTACCACCATCACTGAAACCAATGAACTGATATACGCTACAGCCTCTGTAATCCTGGAGATGCTTGGCTACACAATCAAGAAGAACAGCAGTACATACTCCCCCTAGAAAATGAGGTTGGAGGATAAGATCAAGGCAACCTGGAGAGAAGTTAGCCGGCTGGTGGAACTACAGAAGGGGGTAGAGATTAAGGATAAGACTCGGCTACTGAAAAAATACAAGGACCTGACTCCATCTGAAGCCCTAGAGACTGCTAAGCAAAGGCTCACAGCACTGGCCACCAGGCTAAGGAGATACACTAGAG